>APFE030245766.1:11215-22935 GCA_000404065.3 Pinus taeda
GTCCATAAACCAAGGGCTTCTGAGTCCCTAAAAGTGTTGTTTCACACCCTAAAGGAACAAGGTTAGCTGATTACGTCATTTTCCAGAAGTTCTCCATGGGAAACTACTCAGAACTGGTCAAAACTGGACCATACAGACTGCTCAGTGCTAAGGGTGCGATGCATCTCACCTGCCACATGCAAAAAGTGCAATGCATACTGAAAAGCCCTTCTGAAGGGTGCGATGGGCGAGAGTAGACAAATGGCAGAGACAGTTTGCAAGGTGGATGATCATGGAATCCTCCAGAAACTTCTTCTGTGACACTTGCCTCTCTGAATTCGCCTAGGGATGAGTAAGAGATCATGAATCTCCAAGTGGAACCAAGAACTATCAGAGAGAGGACACTAATCAAAACCCCAGAAGCTGACTCACCCCCTACAAATATCTATATATGGATCCCTCATCCCATAGATCCGGAGGTTGGAATCTTGTATTTTGTAATGAAGTGTTGTTGGTTTCCTTGTGGAACATCATAATGTTGGGTGATCTAAGCTTTTCATGAGGTGAAGAAGGGATTTCATGCTGGGAGGATGACGCTGGGTCAAATCAATGGGTTGTAATCCTCTCTTCTACTCTTTCTATCAATCAAGTTATTTGATTTTTCCTCCACATTCTTGTATGTTTGAGTTGATATATGCATTTGTGTGGTCAATATATATCTAGTCCTATATTGTTTATGATTGTAGATCTCTGTGCTTTGATGGTATCATGTTGCTTTGACTTTACAGGTGCTCTTTGAAGCGGGACAAGCAAGAGAGGAGCGGCAAAGATCTGTCAGAGGGGAGAGGAAATAGGCAAGGAGCCAAGCTAAAGAATGGGGTTGGTACTCTCTACTTCTCTCTCATCTACTTCTCATAAAGGAAAACGCAAGTAACTTTAGTTTGTTTGTTTCTAAGATAGCTACCTGTCTTAGTGGGACTAGCAGCTTTGAATGGACACTAGATTTCCCGATAACACTTCCACTACAATTTGAGGTAGAACTTGGTGGTAGAGATTGTAACAATCTTTCTCTCCTTCCCAAAACCTTCTCCTCACTTGAGCTTCAAAACACATTCACTTGCAAACAACAGTCAGTTCCTCCTTGCACAAAGAAAACCTAGCTCTGATACCAACCTAATCTGAATTGGGACAAATTAGTAATGATGTGCTAATTCCCCCCATCAGAATATAAAAATGTGCTTGAGGTTTGACTCCAAAATAGCAAGTAAAAGTATGAATTTTATGTGTTTTTACCTAAGTTAGTTTCATGAAGAAAACTTAAAACATGAAACCAAAACACTAAATGGAAGCATGCATCAAACAATAATACACTAGCCATTGATAAAGGAGTTCACCTCTCTTGGGCTACATCTCCTTGAATCAGCTTTAAAGGCACGACCCCTTCTCATTATGCTCAATATCAAGAAAATAAGAGTACAGAAGCTGTTGAAATGGAATGGCTAGTTTCTCCTTCAAAGAAACAACTTCCTACAAAGGTTATCACTCCATACACATGTTAACCTACAATTAAACATGTAAATCTTCAATTAACACAAGCATCTTACACCAAGACCCCATACTCCAACTATGAAGAACATAAACAATACTACAATCCACTTGAAGTACTTAAACAATTCTCTTTCTCCATACACATATAGAGCAAAGAAGAAATAAAACTACAACACTGCTGTAATGGCTACTGCAAAAAACATATGGAGGCTGGAAGACCCCTGCAAGGTCATCCCCATCTTGGAACTCCTCCATAAATTGAATCAACGCTCTGGTTGACCAGGGCACCCATAAGCTTCACTTTACAAAAATCTTATCCAAAAGTGCTCCCTTGCTCCTGAAACCTATTCCCATGAGTTCAAAATGCCCAAAAATGGCTATCTAGCCTCTTTTTGCATCCCATTTGGTCAAAAATTTCCTTAGGTATGACTTCCGCCAGTCTCTCCACAATTTTCTCCTCAAAATCTAGCTTACTTCCAGATAAATTCAATATCCGCAGTTAAAATCAGCGGTTCCACCATCATTCCCACCTATCTCGTGGTTAAGGGCCAAGTGGTCACATGCAAAGTGGTTGATCCGGTGGTTAAGGCTATGGTTCCTTAGCCCTGTCGAATATCATAATCAACGAAGTCCATCGGCGTGCAAACCCTTACATCAGGTGCTCTGTGAACCCATCAAGATTATTAAATACAACATATAACATATTGCATATGGGAACCCCATCGCAATCGTAATTGACACTTAAACCTTCGGCATATTAGCCCAACTTGCATTTTGCGATAACAAAAACCCACCAAGATTATAAATCTTAATGCATAAAACATCGCATCCATCAGTCCTATCATAATCGACACTTTCCCTCAGCGGATATCAAAGTCCATACACTGCGATAGTAGTGGACCCGTCAAGGTTATAAAATATAGTCTATAACAATATCAGTTCTGAAAGTTCCCCCATTGCAAATTGCAATCGGCATTATCAGCAGTGACATCTATATATATCGGAGGGTGTTGGGTGCGATATGTAATTGGGATATATCGCATCGCAACCCTCACTATGCCGGAGGATGATTCTTAACATTATGTGATATGTGATTATGATTGCATCGCACCGAAACCTGCTCTGTGCTAGGAGGCGATTATTTAGTACTTGTCCACCTCTGATATGCAATTTTTGGGGGCCAATGGCAGCTTTCCACTTGGCACCTCCTGATTCATTGGGACCTTTGCCATGTCATCCAGTCAACCCTGAACTTTGATTTGCTCTAACTTCTACATACGAGATCGGATTTGAGTGTCGTTCACAACGTTGGATTCAGAATGACGAGCTCTTTGATATGAAGCTAAGCTTATCAGGATTCTAACACTTCGATTTTTTGGAAAATTTTAAGCTCTTGATCACTCACCAAAGCCACCATACAAACACCTTCAACAATGTCTCATTATTGATGCAAACACCTTCAATAATCTCTTATTACCGATGCAAACACCTTCAACAATATCTTATTACTGATGCAAACACCTTCAACAATCTCTGGTTACTGATGTAAACACCTTCAATAATCTCTGGTTACTGATAAAAACACCAAATTGTATATACATGCATCATCAATCACTAATTCATTCTTTTCCTTCTCAAACACCTTTTATACACGAAGGTTGCTCTCTAATTCACCTTTGATGCATGCCCATACTATTATGCATCATGTTGCACCAACAACTCTCATCCACACAGTCCTCTCAACAACCTTTTAATTATGCTTATAAAGAATTCTACATTGATATTTTTGAATTGGACTTTAGTTATCTTGTTCTTCAAATCTTTTCACGAGTCTCTAAATTTTGCCTTTGTCCTATTCATTTATGTCTTCTGCACATGCTCTTAACTTCTTAATCTTTGATTTGTAGTTCTGGGCTCAATTTTTGAGTTAAACTGTTGATTTTACTCATTCTGGCATTTTGTAGAATTTAAATGTAACTTTCTAATTCTACGAATCTCCATATTTGTCACCACTACAAAATTTGCTTCTTAACTGTTTGTTCTACTATCCATGCATTGAACAATTTGTCATTATGTTTGGCTTTAACTGCCAAACTCCAAGAGTTTTCATCTCAACTGTCCATGCAAATATATTGCATCTTCACTTATTTACAAAATAGTTGTCGACTCATCCATGCGTGTGCCCAAGGCATTTTATTATAGGCTCAAACATTTTTAATATGTGTTGCCAACTGCGCTACCAAATACAACTCTCTATCATTTTTAATTTTATTATAAAACACTACCAATTCCATTAAATTTTCCTTAGCTCCTTTCGCATTGGCACCTTCCTGCTTTCCTTCCATAGGACCAGGTCTTTGCGACCACCAGTTTAAGGCTTCAGGCACTTAGCTTGTTTAAGCCCTTCGCGGCCAAAATGATTAGTTAATGGATTTGCATCATTGGTCTCATTTCTATATGAAATGACTATGGGTAAGCACTTGGTTTCCTTAAAAATCTCTACGACTCATTATAATATCTATGTCCTTGGTTTCATTTCTAAGAAAAATGACCACGGGTTAGGGCTTAGCTTGTAGCCCTTCTATCTCGATGCATTACCTCGCGCCCTCTTTATAAACCGTCAGGGTCTATCTTTTCGATCAACGTGTCCCATGGAGACCACCCACCTGTGCTTTGATTGGTGCCGCTTGTCAGTTAGTCGGTCTTATGTATCCCAACACTCGCTACCTAATGCAGCCTCTCTACGCACTATTAGAAAACCGTCAAGCTTCGTCCAATGGGATGACGTCATTTTGACGTCACATGTGCTATGTGTTGACCAATGATAGGTGAAACATGTCACTCATATATGAGCCCTTTGGGTACCCAAAACTTCCAAATATGACTGCCACATGCCCACCTCTCATGTTGACATCATCAGCCACTGTCATCTCCTGAGAGCCAATAATATGTTGCCAACTATCTTCTGTCAGAGAGGAGAGAAAAAGGGTCCCCAAGCCCTTTATTTTGCAAGCAATTTATAAAAAAACCATCGGGTTCAAGAAACCAACCTCAACACCACTCCATTATGATTTGTAGTATTAGGGGGAATGGTCCCGAAGTGGTTCTCTACCGTTGATCTATGCGATCAACGATATTGGAAACCACCTCCAAATGCCTTGAGGCTTGACCAAAATTCCATCTATAGGGATGTCAGAATGTCGCTGCATGGCCTGACGCGTAATATCTCCTGACACTTAACCTTGTGCTCCCAAAATAATTTTGCCAGCTCTCTCTCATCGGGTTGAGCTGTTGTAGTGGGTACCTCCCACTCAAATCCTCACTGCTCGCTACTATGTTTTCGTGTCTTGACTTGCTACCTTTTGATGCCTAAATTTTTTTGTGTTGAATAACAACCTCCGAGGTGCACCTGTTGGGCTACCCCTACCAGGACAGGTTGTAGTGTGGGCTCCACCTGTGGCCAATGGGAAGTCGCTCCACTGCTCTGTCATCTACCATTCCTACCCATAACTCCTTTTGGTCACTCTGCTAGGGTTTTCTGCTGAGTTTGGCACTTGTGCCAACTTTGGATATGCGCGAAAAGGGTTTCCAACCACCTTAGCTCTGCTATTTTGACTTGGGGGTCCTGCAACTTTGACAGGTTCTAAATTTCGATCTAGGAGGCCATTTTCAAACTTCCACATACCACTGGAAATCTCTTTTAGAGTTCTTTCCATCTCAGTGGGTTTCACCTACATCTGAGATTATGTACTCTCCAATAATCAGCTCCAAAGTGTTTGCACTATTACTACTACCATGTTTATCTTCTTGTGACTAGTCCTTTCCCATGCTTTGCCTTTTCCACCTTTTCCTTTTGCTTTTCCATCAATGACAACATATTTCCAACATTTATGGCTACAATGATCGCATATAGGGTTTAACACACTCATCCTAAAACCTAAGTCACACTACTTGTGGTTTAAGTTGGTAGGGTTTCCTTTAGAGCTATTAATGAGGCAAGTATTCATGAAGGTGGTAATTAGTACCCAAAAGTTTATATTTTTTGAGCATATGTCCCTCATCACATTTGATAAGCGAATATTATGGGTGTTGGTTGATATAAACCTTGAAAAGGGTTTACCATATGAAATGGAGATTATTTTAGGTGATATATCATTCATTCAACATTTGGACTACTGGAAAGTCCCATTTTGGTGCTTGGTCTTCCATCAAATGAGCCACCTCAAGGCAGTGTGCATTTTTATGGGGTCAAAGGGTTCTCAAAACCCTAGCCATGGTCTTAGGGTTTCTTGCACAACCTATAATAACCTTGGTGTTTCTTAGGAATACCTTCAAGGTGGTGGCAAGGGTCCTTTGAAGTAGTCATTTTTTGGTTGGAATCCCTCTTGTCCAAAATCAAGGGTGTTGAATTTTCCTCAAGACATTGTTGGGTCTTTTCTAGAATCTCTTGGAAATGGGCCTTTCAATGAGGTTTATATTTTTGTGGAATTTTTTGGTGTGGTGGAAGTTGTCCCATATCCTCTCGTATCAACGACTAAAGTGAACGAGTTTTTAGTTGGTAGAGGTTCCTCCTCAAGTCCAAGTGGTGGCTTTGGATTTCCTCTTTCCATAATTGGGGCTTCACCGACTCTATTGGACGTTATCTTAGGTAAGATTATTAAACTCTCTTGAAAAATGATATTTTATTGTTGGATAATCTTGCAAATTTTTCTTCAAATCCCTCTGATATTAATGTATTGGCCTCTTGTAGTTTACCTTCTCTAGATTCTCTCAGTAACATTCCCCCTCCTCTTGTCATTCCCACCATCCCTATCTCCAAACCACCACCCTCTTTCTATATACAACCCATTTTATGCTCTTTGTTATCCCCAAATCCTCTCTCTTTGCATCCGACCTTTAAAATAGTCAAGTATTAATCACAAGCCCTCATGTTAATGCTTGGCCTCCTCCCATGAAGAATCCAACTGCTATAAAGGAGGGGGTTTCACAAGCAACCAATTGCTTCTCAAACCTTCTTATTTTTCATTGTTAAACCCTTCTACCATTCCCTCCTATCCTTTCCCACTATCGAACATACCATTGCAAGATAACATGTTATCCTCCTTCAATAATGTCATTGTTCGGAAGAAGAAGCCTAACAAAAATGATCTTTCTGGTGAATCTGTTACTTAGGGTGATCATTTTGTGGAGTCTTGGAATATATTTTATTCTACTAGGGCCTTTGGAGTGATGAAGCCCTCCTCCTATACGTCTCAATGAAAATCATGTCCCTAAATATCAGGGGAGTTGGGGGTTCTCCCAAAAAATATTCCCTTCGTAGATTAATGTCTCTCCATCATCCCTCGATCATCTTCTTTCAAGAAACCATGGTCTCTGCTGAAAAAGCCAGGGAAGTCCTCCACCAAATTCGTCCAGATTGGTGCATATGTTTTATGAATGTAGAGGGTCGATCTGGGGACCTTATTGTCCTTTGGAACTCGAGGGATGTTACTCTCAAACCTTACTCTTCCCTGGCTAACATCATTTTAGAAGGTCGTCTCAAGGGCCTAGATGAACCAATAATAATTGTTAATTTTTCTGGTCCCTATCTAGAAAGGGAATCTTTTTGGAATCATATATTCAATAGTGGTTTACTCCTAGAACACTCTTTTATCCTTGTTGGTGACTTTAATTTTACTTATTATGTTAGTGAGATCTAGGGGAAGATTTCCTCTCCTGATTCTTTTTCTTAGGTTATTTCTCAGATTATCTGTGAGTCAAACCTTATTGATATTTTCCCAACTTCTATTGGTCCCATGTGGAAAAATGGAAGATTAGGGATTGATGGGGTGGAAAAACGGTTGGATAGATTCCTTATTGAAAACCCTTTTCTTTCTAAATTGGGAAAATATAATTCCTAGATTTTTCAAGAGGTCATATCAGACCATTTTTTATTTTCCTACAACTAAGTTTAATGTGGCTCATTCAAACTTCCCTTTTAAATTCAATAGATCTTGGCTTAAATATGAGCCATTTAATATTTCCCTAGTTCGTGATTGCTAGAAGACTTGTTAGGTTGATCCCTCCTTATTGACTATGGATTCATGGGTTATGAAAATGAAAAATTTATAAGTCCATGTAAAATCATGGGCTCAGAACCTTATCCATGAACATCACTGTGAGCTAAAAGCCATTGAATCTAAAATTAATTCATGTCAAAATGCTTTCAAATATACAGGGTTTCCAGAAGCTCTTGAAAGCGAGATATGCTCCTTAGCTAAGAGGAAAGCATGCTTTTTTAGAGTAGAGGAGGGACGTTGGAGATGTAAGAGCAAGGCGATTTGGATTAAGGAGGGTAGCATTAATACTAAAGTCTTCCACAAGTTTTCCTCTTATAGGAAGAATAAAAATGATATTTTGGATATTTTGGACATTTTGGATAAAGAGGTTAAGTCCTTTTGTTCTCAACATGATCTAGAGAAGTTTGCTAGGGAGCACTTTTCTGATTTTTTCAGAGATCCTAGTGACTTCCTTATATAAAATCAACTACATGTTATTCAACATTTTCCTACGATCTATTCTAAGGAGGACATTACTAGTCTGGGTTGGTCTATCACACTGAAAGAGATAAAGGATGTTTTGGACTCATTTGCAAAGGATAAAAGTCTTAGGCCTGATGGCTAAATTGCAGAGTTTTATCTAGATTTCTTTGAATTGGTTGGGGGTGACATCCTGTGTGTCGTGGAGGAGGTGAGAGTGACTAGGAAGGTGCCTGGGGTTATCAATTATACTTTCTTAGATTTGGTTCACAAATCCTCCAAGCCTAAACCTTTCAATGATTATTGACCCATATCTCTCTATAATCTTATTTACAAGGTGATTGCAAAGGTGTTTTCCTCCAGGCTTAAAGATGTTATTTCTTCAACTTTAACCAAGGAGAAATTTGGCTTCCTCTTAGGATGATTAATACATGATTCCATTGGCTCAAACCAAGAGGCTATTCACTCAATTCAAACTAGGAAACATTGTCCTCTCATCCTCAAGATGGATCTTGTTAAGGCATACGATTTGGTGAACTGGAGTTTCCTTCATTTACTTCTTCTCCATATTGGTCTAGACCCATTATCAACAAAATGGATTATGGGGTGCAATATATCTGCCAATTTTGTTGTGCTCATGAATGGCTCTCCTTTTGTTTTTTTCTCGGCATCCAAGGGATTAAAATAGGGATGTCTCATGTCACCCTTTTATTCCTATTAGTCATTGAAGGATTGAGTAGGATGATTATCACGTCTAAGAGAGAACGACACTTAAAAGGTGTTATGGTGACAAAATATATTTATATCAGACATCTCTTGGTCATTGATAATGCCCTTATCCCGGGTGACGGTTACGAATTTGAATGGAACACTTATAGAAATATTTTTTTCTATATTTTGTTCTACCTCTAGAATGTTGATTAGTCAACAAAAGTCTACCTTTTTCCATAACATTGTTCCGCGACAAACTATTTCATATAATGGATCTTTGCTTCCACAACCTCTTTGGATCAAGGTATTTTCTATTTGGGTTATTACCTAAACCTAAATTATTATTATGTGGAGGAATGGAACTGGTTACTTAAGTTGGTTGAGGGAAGGATAAATAATCAATGCTATAGGATTATTTTTATTGGTGGTAGAATGATTTTGATCAAGTCAGTATTAGAATGTATCCTTGTGTATTTCTCTCCCTCACAAATATTTCCAAATCTACCCTCCACAAGAAATGACAATCTTTGAGTAATTTACTTTGGAATGGTAAAAGCACTTGCACATATCATCACTCTTTCAAGTGGGATATCCTAGCCAAACCCAAATGTTAGGGTGGCTAGGGGTTCAAGAATCTCTAATGGTTTGGACTTGCATTGGCCATCAAAAGTATCCGGTGGTCCATCACCGGGAATAATATTTGGAGTAACATTATTTTGGATAAATATCTACTTGTTTAAAAATGTCTTTGGTATTTTTGAAACCTTTCAAATACATCGGTGGTTCGAATATTTGGAGGGGTCTTGTGGTCACTATTCCTTGGATCACCAAGTGGTTTATGTGGATGGTTGGTAATGGGAAGAAGGTGGCCCTTTTATTGGGGGATATTCCTTCTATCTATTAATATCTCCAAATATCATCTCATTGTTCAATGTTTGGGGTGTTTCCAGACTCTACCATGTTTTTTTTCCATCCTCGTAACATTATTTCATTGGTAGGTTGAAATCTATTCCTGAACTGGGCATTCAAGGTCCTCTAGCAAATGAATGGGACATTTTTTCAAGAATATAATTCTTAATGGTCCAATATTACAAGTTGAGGAAGACTCAATCATCTAGGTTTGGAACACCTCATCTGGTCAAATTACTGGTAGCCAACCCTATAATGTCATAACAACCTATTCTTCCTAGCTCAGGGAAAATTGGTGGTATAAGAAGATTTGGTGTTGGCCCATTGCCCCAAAACTAAAATATTTTAATTGGATGGCTTTAGAGAAGTGGACACACACAAGGGACATTTCTTTGCGCAAAGAATTTTCTAGGCCAAATATATGTATCCTTTGCTTAAAGGTTCAATCACTTATTTCTTCTTTGTGATTTTTCTAGGGCTCTATGGGATGAAATCCTTAGTTTATCTAATATTTTGGACCTTGGTCTTGTGTCTCCTCTTGATCAATGTCTTCTTTGGTGGGAGCATAATATGGGCATCTTTAAAGCTCTGTCCATCTTCATTGCATGGGGCATTTTAAAGGTATGGAATAAACATATTTTTGAAGGTCAACGCATTGAGATTTCAGGTATCCTATCTCATATTATGGGTTTCTTCACTGATTATATCAAACCTTTGAGTTTTTGGAGTCGTTCTTTATGAATTCCTCCTAGCACACTATTTGTTAATGCAGGCTTCTTCGATGGTGCATATCATGATGATGTTTGTGGAGGGGTGCCATCATTTTTATCCCTAACAATTTGTCCTTTCAAATTTGGCTTAATTATGGTTCAAGGTCAAACACCAAAGCAAAGGTTACAAATGGTTGGGACCTCCTATATATTGTTGCCTCCCTTAACATTGTCTCTCTTCAGATTTATGGAGATTCAAAGTGTGTGTTTAACTGGCTTGTGGGGAGAGGGCATCTAAAGGTTCTTTGCCTCCATCACTGGGTTAATTGAATTCAATTTCTTAAGGGTCGCTTCCACAATCTATCCCTTCAACACATATTAAAGGATTGGAACCAACAAGTTGATTAACTATCTAAGAAATCTCTATAGGTGGAGAAAGGGCTTATCTTCTTTGAAGAACAAAGGGGCCTACAATTATTGAGGAGGGGATCAATTCAACTTTCGGGTGACCTTTAGCTGGCTCCAAACTTTTGATATGTCAAGATATTCTTTTCTTTTGAGTAAGCTCATGAATAGCTTTAATTGACTACAAATAAGTTAATTTTTCATCAAGAAATTAGTGGTTCAATCTCTTTAGTTATGTATACTTTTTATAGTAATATTGATTATGTTATTTTCAACATATAATTGTATCTGTCATGCTCATTTTTTGTTTCTGCCAGACAATTTTGTGATGGTTACTTTAGTTAATAGTGTTGTTTATGTTTGTGATGTATTTTAAATTATATATATTTGTAATTGTACTTCTTTTTCTTAAAGAAAAATATGAATCTCTTCACTAGGAAAAAAAGATGTGGATTTAAGTATTCATTCTTTGGTTTATTAATTTAATGAATTATATTTATAAATGGATTTTCTTTCATTGAAAAATTATTTCTTTATTTAATACGATTCATATGTTAATGACCATATGACCAAATTTTCGATGTCACTTTCTTGGTATCTATGCTTAAAAAATGTATTTAGGGTTGGTTATAAGGTTTATAGAATGTCATTAACACCCTTGCAATCTGTGATATGTTTGTAATTTAATGCAGTAATGTTTTGGAGGTTGACATTCGTTTGATGTCTTTTCCGAAGGGTTTCGATCCCACGTTCAAAGATAGAGATAAACAGTTTTGAAAAATACACCAGGTAGCTGAGAACTTAGAGTAGAAAATATTAAAGTTTTATTTTTAAAATGAAATGATTAATTTGTGTAATGTAGTCTAAGTTTGGCAACATTTTTGAATGTCGGCTTTATTACAATACAAAGTATATATATTTTATGTGGCATCTATTACAA
>APFE030245766.1:32117-43201 GCA_000404065.3 Pinus taeda
GAAAAAAGCGTAATTTTCATTAAATAAATTAAGAAAATTACATGTTGAATATCCAACATGTATGAGATGCATTCACTGACAAACAGAACATTCCACATTCATATACACTATTTACAGATACCGGCCTTAAACTGTAAAAACCATATATCTTTTTACGAGTCCATATCATAAACTAAAAACTACAAAAAGCAAAAAAGGTATGATCTTCAAGATCATTCCGAGAGGTTTTCCTCCCCTTTAATGAAAGGGCAATGAAAGAACTGGGAGAAAGCCCCATCCCTGAATTCCTGAACCAACCAATGACCTATGTTCAATTGCGCGACCTCTTTGGATAGAAAATCAACGACTTCATTCATTTCCCTGTATATATGAGAGCAGATAATAAAATCAAACTGTGATTTTAAAGATAAGGCATCCTCCAGTAAGTCCCTGAGTGTGTGCAAGTGACAATGATAAACACCATTGATCCAATTTATGATAAGCTGTGAGTCCCCAAAAATCTGAATCCTGTGGCAATTTTGTTCCAAAGCAAAAAGGAGGAGGTGTCTTAGGCTGTTTAACTTCGCAAACTTGTTTGTGCCTCTCCCTAAACCCACTTTAATTTTGAAACAAACAGAATCATTAACATGAAGAACCGCCCCTCCCCCACATCCTTCCGCTTGCGCCAAGCCATCAAAATAAGCTCAGGGAAAACTTTTGTCTATAACTTCAGAACTGATGACCCTAATACTGTGTCGAACCGAATCCTCAGGAATCAGGTCGTAAATTGCGAGCATGTGGTTACAAGTGACAACCCAGTGAATCGAAGTCTCAAGAAAAATCAGGTGGTTCCTAAACAACGATATACCCCAGCAAACAATCAGAGGTAGATTTCTGACTTTTTGGGAGGCAGCAGTTGTCCACCAACGATGCCCGGCATCACCAATGTTTTGCTCTTCCCATTTTTTTATCTAAGTTGAGAGTTGTTGTAATGAAAGACCAAACATCGATTGAAGCTAGGCAATGAAGAAATAGGTGGTTCGTATCTTCTGCTTCCACTTTACAGAGACAACATCTGGAGGGACCTTGCACCATACACTTGCTTAAATTTGCTTCTCTAGGGACTTTATTTGAGAGGATGCACAACATGAAGAGCCAAGAATTGTGTGGAGATATTAATTTCCATAAATGATGCCACCACCAGCATCCCTCCCCCAAAACCCGAGCCTCCATGATTGCTGCAAATCCTTCTTTTGGGGTGTACCTGCCTGTTGGGGCCTTTTCCCCTTTGAGCTTATCCGCCCTATCAGATATTCTGATGTTAGCTTCCTCCAATGCCCCCACAAACCTATACTAGACCCTGCGCCATATTTCCTCTAAACCCAAGTTCTTGAAATCCAATCATTGTAGCCTCGGCCAACCAGGGCGCCCCATTGTCGGAATGTGTGCTAACTGAGTGAAATCAGCCGCCGACAAGAAAAGATGCATTTCTTGTGGGAGAATATGCGCATTTCCACTTCCAGCCCAGGCATCCGTGCCAATTCTAACCTTCTCCGCATATCTAATCCTCCAGGCCAAACCATCCAAACCATCCTTGATAATGCTAAGGGAATGAGCGATGGCTTTCCATATGATCGAAGCACCCGAAATATTTTGATAGGGGCTTCTAATCCAATCTATAACAGATAGGGGGTAGATGTACTTATTATAAATCACCTCCTTCTAGAGACCGTCAGAGATGATAATTTTCCACCCCATCTTAGCCCCCAAGGATTTAGCAAATACCCAGGGTTCCTTTAGCCCCCACCCACCCCACTTTTTTGGTTTTGCAATCTAGTCGTAGCGGACCCAAGCAAAGGTTTGCCTGTGTTTTGACCCCACCAAAGGAAGCGACAACAAATTTGCTGAATCCTACAAAGTATTCCTTTTGGGATCCAGGCAAGGGACATCCAATATACCAAAATGGCCTCCAACATTGATTTAATCAGAGTGAGCCTACCCGCTCTAGAGAGCCATCTTTGTTGCCAAATGTTAATGCGACTTTCAATTTTTTCTAATAGCCACAACCAGTCTGCAATATGGTAACCATTCGACTTGAACCTGAATCCTAAATATTTGAGTCTAGAATCCAACTCATGCCTGACGAAAGTGAAATGTTGAGAAGCAAATATTTGCTCATTTTGCAAACATGAATTGAATATGATGGTAGATTTATCATAGTTTGACACCATACATGTTGCGTTACAAAACAATGATAGAATGATCTTGAAACAAGAGGAATCACGGTATGAGCCATTTAAAAAAATAAGAACATCATCTACAAACAAAATATACGAGAGGGCAATTCTGTCTAAAATCGAGACCCCTCCTAGATCTCCAGATGAGCGAGTGTTTTTTAACAACCTACTTAAGCCTTCCATGATCAAAAGAAAAAACAAAGGGGGAAGAGGGCAGCCCTGTTTCAACCCACGTTCTGGATGGAAGAAACCATACGCAACCCCATTTATGAGAACACTAAAAGAAGTTGAGGTGAAACAACACATTATCCTGTTGATGAAAGGATGGGGGAAACCAATATGAGTAAGAATAAGTTGAAGGTAGGACTAACTCGCATGGTCATATGCTTTGGACAGGTCAATCTTGAGGATAATATCCTTTTTGGAAAGGGATTTGATTGAGTGAAGGCCTTTTTGAGCTATTCCAATGGCTTCATGGATCTGACGGTGACGAAGGAAGGCAAACTACTCCTTAGAAATCATCTTGGATAGGATAGGCTTAATACGAAGAGCTATAATTTTTGAAATGATCTTGTAAATACAATTGCAGAGGGAGATGGGCCAAAAATTATCAAAGGAGAGGGGCTTGCCAACCTTCAGGATGAGGGCCAGGAAAGTTGAGTTGAAACCTTCAAACATCCTGCCAGAAATTCTGCATTACTCAATGGCCAACAGAAGATCCCGCCCTATGAGGTCAAAAAAGAAAATGTAGAATTCCATGGGCCAACCATCTGCCCCTGGTCTCTTATCCTTGTTGAAACATTTCAGCGTTGCTTCCAATTCCCCCATTGAAACCAACATGTTTAAAACCTCCACTTCATCCTCTGCAACAAATCTAGGAATGACCTCAGCTATACAGAGAATCTCAGTGATGGAGGTCCCCCTCGGATCCTTGTAAATGTTTGAGAAATGTTGCATACCCATGTCAGCAAGCTGATTGAAAGAGCTAGCCTCCCTGCTCGTATGATCCCTCAGCTCCCAGATAGTATTTATAGTTTTCCTTCCTCTGGCATATTGCTGGAAAAATTTTGTGTTCTCGTCTCCCACCTTTAACAAAGTCGCTCTAGTTTTCAAACGCCATGTCTCCTCTTTCTGTCGCAACAACGTGATCTTCTCTCTTTCCAATTGAATGAATTGGTCCTTTGCATCCAAAGATGAATAACTAGACAACCTAGAATCTTCGAACTGTTTGAGAACCCCTTCAATCCTTTTTAGCTCCTCCCCATCTTTTTTCTGTTCTATCTTAGCCCAACTAATTGTTTTCGACTTTAAACGTCTAGGTTATTTGCTATAACCACAATCGGCGAGGGATCAAGGTCCAGGCTATAGTGATTCCAATTTTCCTTGACAATATCATGGAAGTCGACCTCCTCTAGCCATGTCACATTGAATTTTAAGGGCGAGTGGGGTTTGACATTAGAATCCTCAATCTCCAAGAAAATCGGGGAATGATCAGAGTAACCCCCCGATCCCACCCATTACCAAATGTGGTCCAACCGGGTGAGTAGGGGAGCTCTGATTAGGAAGCGATCCATCCTTCTAGCCAAATCATCCACCCCCATCTTGTGCTTCCTCCATGTCGGCATGATTTGTGCCATGCCAATGTTAAGCAGGTTATGATCGTACAACAATCCTTGAAAGAAACTTGTTAAACTATCTATTTGGGCTCGGTGACCCCAAGATTCTGCTAGCCCAAGAGAGAAATTAAGATCTCCTCCAATAATCAGATTCTCAACTTGCATAAAATCGGCTTAGAGCAGATTTTCCCAAAAAGTCCCTATTATGGCAAGGCCCATAGATATTTATGATGTGCAAAGGGATGTCAATGACAAAAGAGGAAATATCCGTCCCCAAAAAACCTTCACCACCCCAAGCATTTTCCACTCGTATCGATCTCTTGTTAAAACCCATTACACAACCACCCAATCTCCCTCTCACGTCCAGAAAAAAGAAATCACAATCCAGAAGAAACTTCTTGAGTATTTGATTGATAAGGTTCCCATCACCTAGGGTTTCTTGCAAAAATAGAACATCCAATCTCTCTGACATGCACAATCTCTGAAGCGCCAATTTTTTATATGTGCTGGCCAGACCCCTACAGTTAAAAGATAGGCACTTCATGGGGCAACCTTTGCAGGGTTCCCCATTGCGCTAAGGACCTGATCGACGGGAGTCTGAATACCCAAAGCTACTTCAATGCTAGCCCTCTTTATAGCTTTTGATAGATGAGATTGTCTACCCTTGGGGGGCTTCGAGGGTAAGGGTGGACGAGGATCCTCATCCAGACCGAAAGAAGAGTGCAAGGAGGGGGGTAAAGCATGCAAGTTATACCGGTAAGAAGCACCAGAAGCCGGGTTATCCCTGGAGTCCAGAGAGTGAATATCCTGATCACAGGCTATAGGGGTATAGAGGGAGGGAGAAGGATAGAAGCCGCATGACAGATTAAGGGACTCAACTTGCCAACCTTAGAACACAAACCAGACAAACACATAGAAGTAGAAGCAACATAAAACTGACAATCATTTGAAAACAGACGAGGGGGAGGAATAGTACCCGAAAACAAGGCTGATTCTCTGGAGCGAGCTCTAATGACTGGTGCTGTAGAGGTCCAGGAGTCCGTCCTAGGCAACTTCTCCCCAGCAACACCCTGGTCCTGAACAATGGTAGCCGGAAGGGCTACTTGCAAGGAAGCCTCCATCTCTACAGTTTGGGTTCCCGCCGAAGCAAAGGATTTCAGGGGACTCGACTACCGATCAATTATCAATGTGCAAGTTTTATATAGGTGGCCAACCTCATGACAATGCCTACATCTGAAGGGGATACCTTCATAGTCCAAATATTGCCATCTGATAATCTCACCCATTTGAAAATGGTAGCTCTCCACTAATCCTTCACGGGTATCCAAATGTACAAGAATTCTGGGCATTTCTAGGCAGCCGGTGTCCTGGTACGATCTATCATGGTCCAGGTAAACTCCCAAGTCGTCCCCAATGCATCTGAATATGTCCTCTGCCCAGAACTAAAGCAGAAGCCCATGGAGGCGAACCCAAATCGGCCTAGCCCCCAAATTTTCCTTTTCCGGATCAAAAAGAGGCGACCAACGCTTAGCAGAACGTGAGTCATTTCTATATGAAAATATCGCGTTAGCACCCAGTCCACCGGCTTCAGTACAGGAAAAATAAGGGAAAATCAGCCCCTAGACATGGTTGAAACAGTTGGAATTTGTTCCATTACATTACCCCAAACCTCCACTGTCCATTTTTTCAACCGCCACGGGGAGTAGTTCCTACCACAGACCCTACCCACCAGCATCGTGCTCTTTGTCAGGGCAGCTTGCTCCATACCTATCCCTGCCCCAAAAACCAACAGTCTACCATGTTCCATTGTCTTCGATTTTTTTGACTTCTTGCGCACCCTAGGGCCAGAATTCTGAGCTGCACTTTGCTATGGACCTTCCCCTAGCAGGTTCTCGTCCGAGACAAACACCCTTATCTCTTCCGGCTCTGACTCCCTACTCACAATGCCATTGAAAAACTCCAAGGGATGAGGATTTCCTGCTGAAACCAAGTTTGGGAAACTTTCTTGGTAAGCCTCCGGACCTCTGAAGGGAATGTTCGCTGAGTCTTTTAGGCCCTAAACCATTCCACTTGACCCTTCAATCGAAACCCCCAGACTTCCCAATAACTCTCTGCGCTCTGATGGTGGTTTTTCCAAGTCTGAAAGTCTAAAGGCAACAAAATAGAAAGGAACAGTGAGCTCGAGCCCTCTCCCAAGTGTAACAACCCCTCTGACACCACCTCAGTTGGTTGAGAAAGACCTAGACCTGCAAAGTCACCTCCATGTCATCCATTAATGACTCAAGAACATCAACCTATGCTTCCAGTAAAGGAGGTGTCTCCAGTTTGTGCCCAACATTCGACATGGGTATGTCTTCCACCCAGATGTCCGAAGTGTTCAAGCTATCCAAGGAATAATCAATTAACTCCTCCTCCATACACAAAACAAGCTAAATAGTAAGCGACGTTTAGTGCCTTTGGAGGTTCCAAAAAATCCGAGTCAAACCCCACCGAAACTAAACCCTGATGAAACTTGAGAAAAAAAATTGTGCCACCTCCAGTAAACCAACTGAAACTGGCACAGAAACCATGGAGACCCCAAGAAAGTTTATGATGGTCGCACCAACCCCAACCAAAGCCAAAACACGGAAAGGGAAGAACAACGCCAGGCTAAATTTAGGGTTAAACTATAAAACTCCTCTCATCTCCCTCATGAGACCCCACGTGAGCACTGAAGCTATGAGCTTCTCCCCATGGAGACCCCCTGCCTAGACATTGACTTGTTAAATAATCATTAAGAAACCTTGGATCTAGCATCGAAATCCACTGCCATTTTTTGGAAAATCTTCGGTTATATAATTACAATTAAGTATACATACACACCATATATATACGATACCCTGAATTACATCCAAGAATCTCATATTAAAATATAGAAATATTTTAAACCAAATTGAAAAAGGATAGTACAAAGAAATTGGTATTGAAGACATAATACTAAAAAATGCACACAAAAAATATTTTCCATTATACATTTGATTCAATTACATCACAATTATATAGTTAATCTTAGATCTAACCAATTCTAAACATAAATATGGAGGTTGAGATTCCCAAGTTGTTTCTAAACTCGGCATGGAAGCATTATCTCTAAGTCTCTCCCCTAATGCTTACGTGTAATAAATATTGAAAACACACGTCACACATTATAACAACGAAACTTATCTCTATCTGGCTGGTCTTCATTAGCACCCACGTCCACTCTGGAATCTTGTAGACATTGCTCTTTCTTTACCACAACAACTTCAAGCTGCCGCTTGACCTCCATTTAAAACATAACTGCCTTTGACCATCATTGACAAACTTTGTAGAATTGACTCTTCTTGACCTCCTGAAGGACCCTTCTTCCTTACATACTCACAAAAATAATATGTAATTGATGCTCTTGAAGCACTGAAGAACAACAAGACCCATCGGCATATAACAGACTCACATAATCAAATTAGCGATATATTCTCTCGACACGGAAGAACATCAAGAACCACTAATTTAAACTATGTTATTCTATTAAATGATTGGTTCTTCATTATAAAATTTTACAATAAATATAACATATTTGCAGTGAATCAAAATCATATACAACTAATTACTGATCACTGGTTATCGCTCCTTCACCACATACACACCATACAATAAGACTGCATATAATATCAATAATGAAATGCTGCAAAACATCATGGTTTACATCCATAATGCTAAAAACACACCAAACTTAGTAGAACAACCATGTCACTGTAATCCATGGCTTGTAATGGAAACAATCATTATTTCCATACATTGTCATTTGAAGCTGTCATATCACAGGTTTTTCATCCCAATTTATTTCGGAGAAGTGAACTCATTCAAAGAGGAGCCACCATTGAATTAAGCAATATGATAATTAAGAGAGAGGGTGAATTTGAAGTAGGAGAGAACCACATAATTTTATGAAAATCAGAAACATCGTCTTTCTAATTTCTTGGTGCAACTGTAAACTTATAGTACTAGAAAAGAAACAAATCTGAGCTCCGTAATCAAATCTAGATTGATGTATTCTATTATATCCTTATATCACAATCGGTGCCCTCTAATCGATTTGTGTAGATCCAAATCAAATCAGTTATGAAAGTTTCATTGGCGACAATGTATCCACAAAGTGCACCTGCGAGCAATAACAATCTCACACTGCTACGACAACAATTTGATAGATATCCATGTGGGCATGATAGAAAGGCAACATGTAAAACCTTTTCTTCATTGTCGATCATCAAACAGATCTCTTAGCTTCCATCAAAATGAAACAGGGGATGACGTATTGCGATGCTCATAGGAATCTTGCTTATACCGCCAGGTCTCACTTTCAACATCTCAAGCATCTGACCTGAGATCACGGTCTGGCATCGAATGAGCATAGCCTCCTGTGAATTAGATCTCTGTTTGTTGTGAACGCAAGCACATTGCAGCAGGAGCACCCGAACGACAAATACCTTCATCATGATTTTGTCAAATCTTGAATTGTTTGCATCTATGTAGGGAATTGTATTACTATCACTTTTGTTTGGATGCCTTGCTTGAAACCACCATCAAATAAGGTTTTCACTTTACACAAACCTCTCCATAAGGATCACTTAGTCGCAGGTCAAAGCAAGAACTGCCCCCATGATTTGCCTCAAAATACAAGATCTGACAACCCCAAAGAAAATTCAAACAATCATGGATGCTTGCTATTTGTTGCATGCACAAAACAAAACATATCAAAATACAAGATCTGACAACCCCAAACAATCATGGATGCTTGCTATTTGTTGCATGCACACAAGAAAACATATCTACATAGGGGAAGAAAAATTCAAAACAGAAATCAACTCTTACACACTAACTAACCTATATACAAAATAGAGATTTAATTCTTTGATTTCTTCTATCTCCCTGGGCTCTCCCCTAGGGATTCAAGCCCAAATAGGGTCTGATACAAAAAAGAAATTGGCATTGAAGACATAGTACTCAGAAATAGACATAAAAATATTCTTGATTACACACTTGATTCAATTACATCACAATTATATAACTAATCTTAAATCTAAGCATATGGAAGTTGAGATATTTTCTCAACAAAATCTCAAGTTGCTTCTAAACTCAACATAAACCTATTATCTCACAGCAAAATTTGTTGAAAGTATAATTCCAACTGCGCACGGGTGAATAGTGCAGCAGCAGCGAGCGACCTCAGCGATGAGCAATTCGCCGATATCGCATCGGCGAAAAGGCAGTGGGGAGATTTAAACTTTTTTTTGTTGTTTGCGATATGCGATCGCCGATATCGCATCGGCGTATCGCTATCGGTGTTTCAAATGGTGCATTACCTTTTCATAAGTGAGCAGTCGTCGATAACTCGGACCCGACGATGGTATTAATTCCCTTTGATAGATTATCGGGTCCACAAATATTTCGCAATCGGGAAAACCAAGTGGGCAGCCTTTTTTCCATGCGATAAGTTGTGACCCGATATTCTGGACCCGATTGGTATTCAACATTTTGCTTAATATTATTTCGAGTCCACCAGTGGGTTGTTTCATGTTTTTTATGAATTTCAGGCATATATTATAATATATATATCGGAGGTATCGGGCCATGTAGTGATCGGGATTTCGCAATCGGGGGAAACCATGGGTGGGGGAAACCATGGGTGCACATATGTGTGCCATGCGATAAAGCTCGGACCCGATAGACTTCCAAAAGCATTTTGTATAATGGTTGAAGTAAAGGCCTGGAAAATAATTTTGACGTGAAGTGAAAGTTTTCCTACCGCCGTTTATCTCAGTAAAACAGTGAATGCAATTTACTGTGGTTGGTAAGTTTTTGATGAAGTTTTAATTTTTTCCTGAGCGGGAGTATGGGCATAGACAAATATCAGTAAAATCATTTAATTCTTACTGTCTTTCTTTTAGGGAAGCATGGCGATGTAAGTCTCCTCTCCCGTAGTCATATATTAATGTAATTTTTGGTAAATGAATGTAATGAGAGGGAAGCACTGCAGTGCATATGTAATGTTTTGAACATGCAAATGGATGCACGCAGCAGCGTGGCCAAAACTCATGTAATTTTTTTTTGCAGTCAAATTTTTGTATTGGTGAATCCCTCTGTGAGAGAGGAAGATCATAGTCTGTAATAGAAATCTTTTAATGAATAGAAATCCTTGGTGTGTGTATGCAAACTCTGTCCTCTGTGCTCAGAATTTTTATGTTTCCGCTGTGATTAAAATTCCTGTGGAGTGAAAACAGAGCATTGTCTCTGTGTATGAATTTTTATTGTTTTTGGGATTTTACCAAAAAAAATCCCCAACAGTGGTATCAGAGCAGGTTTAGGCTCTTTGAAGACATTCAAAGAAGCTATTGGAAGGATTTTTGTTGCAGCAACTTCTCCAGCAAAGTGAAGACTCAGCAAAAGAATTCAGGTATCTCTCAGATCAGTTTTTGTGTTACTGCTGAAAGAACAGTGAGTATTTTAAATACACAGTCAAGGATTTAGAAGCATAGCTGAGAATGCAAGGAATGGCTAGCACAAGCACTAGTATGGGTATGTTTAACACCCAGCTCCCA
Organism: Pinus taeda; assembly: GCA_000404065.3. Taxonomy (NCBI): domain Eukaryota; kingdom Viridiplantae; phylum Streptophyta; class Pinopsida; order Pinales; family Pinaceae; genus Pinus; species Pinus taeda. Next base: position 42,567 of record APFE030245766.1, read on the forward strand.
CAGTTCAATGGGAAGAACTATGATTATTGGGCAATAACCATGACATCCCTGTTTGCCTCTCAAGATTTATGGGAATTAGTTCAAGATGGGTTTGATGAACCGGCAGATGATAATGAATTTAATAGATTAACTCAGGGAGAGAAAGATCTGTTAAAGAGCAATAGGAAGAAGGATGCAAAAGCCCTTGTATTTTTGTATCAAGCAGTGGACCAGAGTGTGTTTCCAAGGATAGCAGCAGCTAAAACATCCAAGGAAGCATGGCAAACCCTCAAGATAGCCTATCAAGGCATGGAGAAAGTGAAGACAACAAAACTACAGTTGCTGAGGAGAGATCTTGAGAATTTGTGCATGAAGGAGTCAGACAACATTGACTCATTCTTCACACATGCAATTGGTCTGATTACACAGATGAGGACACATGGAAAAACCATTGAAGAAAGGAGGATTGTGGAGAAAATATTGAGGGTCTTACCCTCAAAGTTTGATGGTATAGTCACCACCATTGAAGAGACAAAGGATCTCTCAAACTTTTCAGTTGATGAGCTACATGCATCACTGATAACACATGAGCAGAGATTGAGTAGGAATGAAAACTCATCTCTAGAGCAAGCCTTCAAGACTCAGATGTCCTTTGG
>APFE030245783.1:519-11841 GCA_000404065.3 Pinus taeda
GATGAAAAGAATTTGAACGGTGTCGTTCTCTTTCTCTTCAGTGACGATATCATTCGAAGATGAACACTTTGAAGGCAAGACCGGGTCAACTGCCGTATCGACCCTTTGACTTTCGTCTGGTATGGATTCAGAGGGTTCATTTTCAATGATAGATGTTTCGGCCGACCACATTGACGGGCCAGCCGGATTTTCAATCGGTGGAGGACTTGGCAAGAGTTTTTTATATCTAGGAGGAAGTCGTAGCGATGAAACCGGACGATCATCCAAAACTCTTTTAGCCTCATCAAGGAAGGGACAATGGTGGACGGCGTGAATGCCTTCACACAACTTACAAGGAAGTTTAAGATTCCTTCTTTGTCCATGTGCTTCAGTTTCACTGGTTGATGGTGAGCATTCAACATGATCGCCAGAGGTTGATGCTACCAGTTTGTGCAAATGAGGAGACCAGTCCCTTAAGATCTGAGGGATGCAGGGACAATCTCGGTGATAGTGGTCTCCATTGCAAATGACACAAGGAGATTTTAGGTTTTGACTATGCGGTGTGAGGATTTTTGCTAGATGATACTTGGTTGCTCCCTTTCGATTTTGGTTCCTTTTTCTCTTTCTGCTTCTTCTTCTTCTCAGTTACTTGATTTTTAGCTTTATCGGCTTTATCAAGCGAAGAGGAAGGAGGAGAGGGAGAATCAGATGAAGTAGAAGGTTGGGAGGCAACTCTAGTGTCATCTAGTTGTTGATTAGACTGTTAAGGAATTATGGGATTCTGAATGATAGAGGTAGAGAAGAGCCAGATGGGCAAACCAATTGTCAATCCTGGAAGTGACAAAGTGGCCATATGGGGTGCACCAACATCTCCCCAAGAGGTGAAGGGACTAGGATTTCCTTCACAGGGAAATCCTTGGTTGGTAGACTCGATTTTCTCAACCTGAAGATCAACGGGGGAATTTTTGATGTTATTCTGATTTAAAATAAATTTTTAGATGCTTTGACACAACTTGTTTTTTCAATTTTAAAGAGTCGAGAAAAAAGAAAAGATGACTCTAGTCGCCTTCGATTTTTATTGAGCTTGAAGTGACAAGTGATCAGAGGACCTTTTCCTTTAAGGAGTCTGAAAAGGAGCAAAATGGACTTCTCTAGAGATCTAGGCAGAGAGGATTACCAAACCAATCGCAAAATTACAGAATACTTTTTACGGTACGACAGTCAATCTTCTCGAATGCTGTGTTCGGTAGATTGCGATCGATAGGGTGTCAAAGACGTCTTCCTAAGGATAAAGGATGCAGCCTATTGTGGTCTCCCAATATATACTCGACAGTACGTGGGAGCATAAGTTCATACTGGCACTTTCCGTCTCAGAGTTGAGGAATCACCCAACCAACACTGAAAGCAACAATTACCAGGTTTTACAACACCAGAATACGTCTCTAGCCTAGACCTCTAGATTTTGTGAGTTAAGTTTCAAAGAGTTGTTAGATTCATTGAATTTATTTTAAGTTGATCTTTCTTAATAGTTTGCCTTTCAGGTTCACCACGTGATGTATATATAATTCCTAAAATGCAGTCTAAGATGATAAACAAACGTTTGATATTCTTTCAGCAATGAAAATCCTAGCTACTAAAGGGAAGAAAGTCAATAATCTTTTCTTCACAGAGCACAGAGCACACGCTAAATGCACAGTCCTAAATCAAGCCAAGCAATCAAAATGCAAATGCACATGCATGTATTTGTTTTAAGCTCTCTTAATGTGTGAATGACGTTAAGAAAGCTATGTGCAAAACTGAATTACTTTTAAAGCGACAATACTCAACAAAATTCTTTTTCAAAACGAAGTGAAAGCAAGAGAGGCACTTTTCGATTTTGAAATGGAAATTGCTTTTCGACACTTTAAAACTAATAATTCAAATCTTATGCAACAGTAACTGTAGAATCGACTATCCAAAACAATGGGATTTCTTTCTAAAACTGAAAATGACAGCTACGACACTTTCAGATCTAGAGACGACAGTTCGACAATGCTACTTTTTGCAAAAGATAACTAAAAACGACGCACAATACATAAAAACATTTATAGTTCTTTGAACTAAGGAGGCGGAATAATGCAAGAGAAGGGGGTTTTCACAGAAGTACACTGATTACAGACAGCAAAACTCTTGAATAAGACTGAAAATAGTGAGAAAAATCCACAGTCGGAGGGTAAAGTTAACCCTCCCTGACCATCGCACCTGTTACAGAGTGAACTCAGTATGCAACGCACCTACTGCACTCGGGAAGTGTGCATCAGAGCTAGGCAGTTCAATTTGCATTAGAGCATAGTCAGTTCAATTCAATTTGCATTAGAGCTAGCCGGTTCAATTCGCAGAAGAAAAGCAGAGAAAGACAAGAGCCTAATTGCACTTCTTCGTTGATCCACTGTTTCATCGAGCACTTTAGTTAATTTGCACTTTTTCATCGATCCACGGCTTCACCCAACGCCTATCTTATCTGGTTAATCTGCGCTTGGAGGTATAATTTCGAAATTTTTCAACTTTTTTTTTGTTAGCCTAAAAAAACCATAACTTTTCATTATAAAAATGATTACAGTAGCTTGTTTTTGTTATGCTTCTTCAAAAAACAATTTTGAATTTCGAAATTCAGTTAAAGAAGTTATAAAAATTATTATAGTAGCTTGTTTTTGTTATGCTTCTTCAAAAAACAATTTTGAATTTTGAAATTCAGTTAAAGAAGTTATAAAAGTGATTATAGTAGCTTGTTTTTGTTATGCTTCTTCAAAAAACAATTTTGAATTTCGAAATTCAATTAAACTGTAATTTCTTAATTACTTAATTCAAATGGACTTACCAAAATGAAGTATGACAAGAGGAGTAAGTTTTCAGAGACTTATGGAAACCTATTACTCGGAACAAAATACCAAATATGTAAAGTCTTCCTTAGCTGTCCTTGGCAAAGACTGAACTAAGGGCTCTCTCTTGATAATTGCCTTCTGTGTTGCTTGGGCAGGGTTTTTCATCCTCTAGGTGGTTACCATGTTCATGCACAGTTACAAAGGTCTTCAGGGTTCTATTCAGATATAGGAATTCAAATAATACTAATCCATTGCTTGAATTTCATATCCTTGCATGGCCCTGTATTCCAGGCATGCTGCATCTAAAACCCTTCTAACGGACAAACGACTTCATATAAATCCGTCTCTGCGAAATCCCGCTCGCTGTTTCCACTCATTGTGGTGACATTTATCATGTCTTTGTCCCTCGACACCAAAACGTTTCCACGGAGTTGCTTTGAATTCCAAGTTTTGTGAATTTCCTATCTCGAGCACCAATTCGCTAAAAATTTGGGAGAGGATGCCTCAGTTCTTCTCTTCCATGGGTGAAGTTACTCCTATCTGAGGCGTGCAATCCCAAACGATGCCAGGATCTTTGCCAACAATGACGTTGATCTTCAAGTAGGCACTGCTGATTCAAGGCTTCAAACCACAGGCAACAAGTTTATTGCTCCGTTGATGCCCAAAGGTCAACTCTACACAAAAATAAATGCATGTACAGGAAGAAATATATATATGCCCTAAAGAATGCCACATAGGTTAAAGTAATTAGGTCCTTATGCTCAGAATTTTGGACTTCAAGAATAATTGTTGCTTTAGGGTGATCACAATGTCTTAACAAGCAAAACCCTCTCTGTTGTACCTTAGGACCGAGATCAGAAGTTGCCCTAGGCTGAAACTTCAGTGATCAATTTCAAGACTTCGTGAATTCGGAATACTAGAGAATGCAATGCCAAATATTTCAGATAGAAGTCCTCCCAGGACGAATATTCACGACTTTAGAGATTAGACAATAAGGCCGCACTGTTATGAAGTTTTCCTTTAATCATTTCTACTTAATCTTCAAAGGAGGCCAGAAGAATACCAGTCACAAGATTTTTGCACAGAAGACAATTGGTATCAAGCCTTCAACTCCAACGCGACCATGCCACTGCAATCATGGATATTTGTTGTAAATGTCTCAGAACTACCCTAATTAGTGGGCCAAATAGTCCTTGATTTGTTTCAAATAAGACTGAATCTATCTAGAGATGAGGCTGCAAAGGAGTCACATCTGTTCGAAACATGTTGGCGACATCTGGTTACATCTGGTAAACATGCATGTTGATGTATTTCTCTGTGGACGAGTGGTTGACAGATGGGCCCACTTTATGGTAGCTGTGTTTGAAAAATCTCTCTTATTAGAGTAACAGGAAAACTATTAAACTCTTTTGTTTTACAACTTTTATGAAAACGAAAGTTTTATAAATGTGGCCACAAATATCACTCCAGTCATGAAATGATCGAAAATGAAAGATAATATTGATGAAACAGAACGATTTTGAGCTTTACGTTCTTGTGGCTCTTCAAGCCAAATACAACATACCTATTGACAATTATTATAGATAAGTCTGTCTTTTCTCGAGACACGTATGGGAAAAGAAAAGAAAAAAACATCACATATTTTTACTTTAGCTGTTTATTTAATTCGTATGCATGAGTTAGATGTTCAAAACAATTAACCATATGTTATACACAGGCATATAATCCGGAAACATTACATCTGACCAAATTTTTAAGTAAATCACATTATTTTTCGGCTCAATGACTAAAACTCTCGTGGAGAGAAGCTCAAAATTCCCTGTCATCTTTAGATTTCAGATTATGGAATATTTAGGAAATCTGGGTCAATAGAATTTGATTCATTTTCGTCAATTTTATAAAATATTTTAGAATATACAATAAAATTACACTCAAATTACTTTCCCTTTATTTTTATAAAGCTTATGAATAGATTCATCGACTCTTTCATAGTATTCAGAAATCCATGTTCTTAATTGATGGGTTTTCGTTCGTGGTTGGGTTGCCTGGACTGCACCTAATCTAGGTTAAAAAATAAAAATAATTCGTGTTTTATGCTTTCACAAATTGATTGTTAGACTTATTTCAACCCGCAATAAATACAGAAAAACATATTTATTATCCTCGAAATGATTTTGGTGGGTATGATATGTACAAAACATCTAGTTCACATTATGCATTATGATGACAGTGTGAAAGTGCAATGAATGACAGCATGACAATCCCATTAATTGCCATTCATAGAGATATATGAGATAATACAACTGACATCGATGCCACGTTTTCCAATTTTTCTTAATTAATAGATTTTCAAAGATAATAACTTATTTGTAATTAGCCATATGCTTTCCGTGTGTGATATGTACAAAATGTATTTCACTGTGGATGAGTGGTTGACAGATGGGCCCACTTAGTGTTGTAGTTGTGCACCTATGCATATGCGCGTTTGATACAAACATGTTAAAATTACTGTCGAAGTCATTGTGGCAACTCAAAGAACTGGAGTTTCTCAACCCCGGGAGGGACTACCGCTACGATAGTGGCTCCCTTGTTAATCCATACTCCCTTCACATGAATGGATGAAGAAATCATAGGTGGGTATGTAAAGTCTTTTTCGAAGACTGATTTAACAAACAAACAAAAAAGAACCTTTGGTTTTAACGAATTTTATGATAGTGTATTTAATGTATCGGGTTTGTAGAATAACATTAACCATTGTAATATTTACACTTATGCTTGATTGAAAACATTTTAATGGTCATAAATCCATTGGGCCCAAATTGCACTCTCTATAAAATTTAATTCATATATATATAATATATATATATATATATATATATATATATATATATATAATATATATATATATATATATATAATATATATATATTTATTATGATGATGATGTTGGTTAATGTTTTTTGAGACAAAACTTTGGTTTATCGGATCTAAAGAAACAAATTATTTAGTTTAATTTAAGATTTATTCTTATATTCAAAAAGCTTTGAGAGAAGCCTCCCGAGCTCACTATAATTTTGACATCATAAAAGGCTAGGAAGGTCAGTGTTGCAACAAAGAATATGAAATTGAGATCTAATGTGGTTGTACGTGGGGCACTCTAAGAGGAAGTGATTTTCATCTTCGATGTTCATATTCTCATAGAGATGGTAGATCTTATCCATCCATCGTGTTTTAGGAACTGCCCAACAACTCGTTTCACAATGGAGCTCATGAGAGTTCGTTCTTATCTTGGCTATATTAATTTTCTTCTTCGAGCGTTAAAACAGAGAGATGCTTTTGATCTTCTGGGGTGGGGTTGATGACCTCCTTATAATATCTTAATTTTCTTTTGGCTGTTAAATCTTTCTCACACCACATTTTTTCTTTGAACTTAGAAGTAACAATATTTTTAATGTTATTAATGTTTTGCAATGCAACATTCTCGTCGATCTCCCAATGGTTTAACCAGGACCTGGTGTCTTTATATCAACCTCGATTGAGCCTTAGGTAGTTTTGGCTGGAATTTAAAGCTAGCTAAGGAAGTCTATGATCTCCTATGTTATTGAGTTTGTGCTTGTACAACAGAAGCCTAGTCATAGCTAAGCTCTTGATAGGGGAAAAACCCACTTCTATAAGGAGAATAGGATAGGGTGTATTGCTTTTAATTTTGAGGTTATACGTTATAAAATGCTTCAAGTGTAGGTTTTAACCCTGTATAGAAATTACCAGCATACAAATTCTAACACACAAAAAATAAATAATGCGAGAGCAGAACACATATACACAAAGATTTTCCCCTGGATCCCAAAACTGGGACTACCAGCTTGATTTTTCTTTATGTTCCTTTCAATGTTACAATACATATTTATACATGCCGAAGCATCCAATACCATGGACCGAAAAACCATCGTGTCCAATACCCTGGACCGAAAACCATCGTGTCCAAAAAACATGTGCGAAAATCATGCACAAAACCATAGGTGGGTCCGCCCAACCTAACATAGGGTCCAAAACCAAAATTTTCCAAGGCGCTGCCTCGGATCCTATAAAGTGGGGTTATGGGTATGCCTCAAACCCCCTGTGACCCCCCCCGCTACACAATCAGTGCAATGAAGGGGGGCTCCACCCCCCCTCTAACCCCCCGGTTAACTACGTGGGCTAGTCGTCAAAAGAATATAACACAACCCAACATTCTTCCACTTGTTGTTTTCTTTCCATAGGAGGCCACAAGAGAGATTAGTCATTTTTCCAGCCCTAAAACGCCCATTGTCTCTCTACACCAAGAGAACTTCTCAGAGCTCACAGATTTTGTTAATGCATCTGCAGTATTCTTCAAAGTGTCCACCTTTACCAACAACATCTTTTTGTTTTCTATCATATCCCTCACAAAGTGATACTGAAAATCAATGTGCTTTGTCTTTGAATGATATTCGGAGTTATTTGCCAAGAAAATTGCACTTTGGCTGTGAGAGTCTCTCCTTATTGCTCCCTGTACTAACCCCATACTTGAACACAATCTCTGCAACCAAACTGCTTCCTTGCTTGCATGAGTGGCTGCCATGTATTCTGCCTCTGTAGTTGATAGTGCCACTACCGATTGTTTCTTACTCATCCAACTTACTACACCTGCAAATAGGTTAAACACACACCCACTAGTATATCTTCTCCGATCCAAATCTCCAGCCTAGTCTGCATCAACAAAGCCACGAATATCCAACATTTTGTCCAATCCTGGTCTTCCTTCGTAGCAAAAACCATAATCACTAGTGCCACGCAAATACCTGAAACCCTGATTCACTGCTGTCCAGTGCTCCTTCCTTGGTTTTGACATAAACCTGCTCAATTCTCCCACTGCATGTGCAATGTCTGGTCTAGTACAGACCATTGCATACATCAGGCTACCGACTGCACTTGCATATGGAACACGAGACATGTCCTCTTCCTCTTCTTGTGTCTTTGGACACTGTTCAACAGATAACCTCATACCTACAGGAATAGGATCCTTCACCGATTTACTATCTTACATATTAAACCTCCACAGTATTTTCTAGACATACTTCCTCTGGTTTGACCAAAGCTTCCTCTTTGCCCGATCTCTTTTAATTTCCAGGCCCAAAATATAGTTTGCAGCACCAAGATCTTTTATGTCGAATTTGGAGGACAATTGGGTCTTCAAATCTTGGATAATTTCTTTGTCATTTCCAACCAGCAACATATCATCCACATATAAGGCCAGATAAATAGCACGATCACCAATTAATTTGAAATACACACAGTGATCTGCTTTGCTTTTGGTGAAGCCAAGTCCCTGTATAAATGTATCAAATTTCTGATACCACATCCTTGGTGACTGTTTTAACCCATACATAGACTTCTTTAACTTGCATACCAGTTCTTTCTTACCCTTCACTGCAAAGCCTTCAGGTTGCTTCGTGTATATTTCCTCTTCTAGATCCCCGTGAAGAAATGCGGTCTTGACATCCATCTGTTCTACCTCAAAATCAAAACCAGCAGCAATAGATAAAAGTAATCTAATAGAAGTTACCTTGGCAACAGGAGAAAAAGTATCACCAAACTCAATTCCTAGCACATGGGAATAACCTTTTGCTACCAACCGAGCTTTGTATTTCTCCACCTTTCCTTCTGCATTTGTCTTCTTTTTGAACACCCATTTGCTGCCAATGGGTTTCCTTCCAGCTGGCAACTCCACCAGATCCCAAGCCTCATTTTTGTGCAAATGCCATTTCATCAACCATGGCCTCTTTCCAGAGTTTTCCATCCTTTGAGTCCACTGCTTCCTTCACAGTTTTGGGATCATCATGAGTAACAGACAAAGCAAAATTTGAGCAAAAAGTAGATGGACTATACCTATCTGGCTACCTTTTTCTTGAACTGATCTTCTCACACTCGGAGTTTGTAGCTCTTCATCTTTTGATTCCTCCTATGTTGTAGAGTATGATTCTTCCTCCTCTAGCTCAAACTCTATCTTCTCAAGTTCCTTTGGTTGGACTTCATGTTTAATAACATCTTTAACTTCTCTGAACACCACATCTCGGCTGTACACAACCTTCCTTGTTAATGGGTTCCAAAGCTCATAACCCTTTAAACCATCCTTATACCCAATAAAGATGCACTTTTCAGATTTACTATCCAACTTGGTTCTTTTCTCCTTTGGAACATGTACATATGCATCACATCCAAATACCCTCAGATGTGAAAGAGAGGGTTTCTTACCAATCCATATCTCTTATGGAGTCTTATCCTCCAATGCTGATGAAGGTGATCTATTAACCAGGTAACATGCTATCTCCACTGCCTTTGCCAAGAATTCCTGTCCTAACCCGGCAACATTGAGCATGCTTCTTGCCCTTTCCATCAACATCTTGTTCATTATTTCTGCAACTCCATTTTGCTGAGGTGTATATGGAGTAGTCTTCTGTCGTGCTATACCACACTTCTTACATAATTTTTCAAATTCCTTACTGCAAAACTCTCCACCGTTATCTGTCCTCAACACCTTTATCTTCTTCTTTGTCTGGTTTTCTGCGAGAACCTTAAATTCTTTAAACTTGTCAAAGGCTTAAGATTTCTTCTTAAGTACATATATCCATGTATTTCTTGAGAAGTCATTTATAAATGATACATATTACACAGACTTACCCAATGATGGAAGCTTCACGGGTCCAAACACATCACTGTGAACAAGTTCTAATATCTGCTTCACCCTCTTACTACTAGAGGGGAAACTCACTCGATTCTGATTCCTATATACACAATTTTCATAGAAATCAAAATCCAGAAAGCTATTACTCATACCTTCTACCATACCTTTACCATGAAGTATTCGAAGGCCCTTTTCTCCAATATGTCTAAGCTTTTGATGCCACATCATGGTCTTCTCTCCAAAGACCACTAGATTTTCTACTCCACTTTCAGGAACCACAGAATTGTTGTACCCATCAATATCAGTGCTACCTTGTAGCTTGTACAGAGTTCGAATTCGAACTCCCCGCATCAATACAAGTGCTCCCCGAACCATTTTGTAGGTATCCTTCTCAAACACTGTTTTTACACCTGCATCATCTAACTTGCTTACAAAAATCAGATTTCTCGCCAATGCAGGAATATGCATAACACCTGGAAGTGTTCTAACCCTTCCACCTTGCAACTTCAACTTTACTTTTCCACGACCAATGATTCTATCCTTCCTGTCACCCCCTAAGAAGACATCACCACCATCGTATTTCTCATACTCATAGAACCACTCTCTATGGGGAGTGAAGTGAAAGGATGCACCTGATTTAATCAACCATGCCTCATGATCTACATGTGTACTTGAAGAAGCCAAGTACACATCCCCACCTTCATCTGAGGTGGTTTTTGCCTCTGCAGAAGGAGCATCATCAGATCCCTTTCCTTTATTAGGAGCTTTAGATTTATAGTCCCTATTGTAGTGCCCTTCCTTTCCGCATTTCCAACACACCACCTTTACAGGTTTTCTTCGAGATTTAGATCTCCCTCTAGATTTAGATCTCCCTCTAGATTTAGATATCCCACTTGATGACTTATTTTTGTTTCTGTTCTGGGACCGTCCTCATACAGACAAGGCATCACCATTCTGGCTCTCCATATTTTTTCATCTCATCTCCTCCATCAGCAAGGATGAGACTGTAGGTTTTAACCCCGTACAGAAATTACCTGCATACGAATTCTAAATCACAGAAAAATAAAACATGCGAGAGCATAACCCATAAAACACATATACACAGAGATTTCCCACTGGATTTCAAAATCGAGACTACCAGCTTGATTTTTCATTATGTTCCTTTCAATGTTACAATACATATTTTATACATGCCGAAGCATCCAATACCATGGACCCGAAAACCATCGCATCCAAAACTGTGGACCGAAAAACCATAGGTAGGTTCGCCCAACCTAATATAGGGTCCAAAAAAAAAAATTTTCGGGGCGCTGCCCCGAACCCCGTAGAGGGGGGCTCCGCCCCCCTCAAACCCCTCGGACAAGGGGGGCTGCCGCCCCCCCTGTGACCCCCCCGCTACGCAATCGGCGCGACAAAGGGGGGGCTCCGCCCCCCCTCTAACCCCTCAGTTCACTACGTAGGTTAGTCATGGAAAGAATATAACACAACCCAACAATCTCCCACTTGTTGTTTTCTTTCCACAGGGGGCCACAGGAGAGCTTAGTCATTTTAGCCCTGAAACGCCCCTTGTTTCTCTACACCAAGAGAACTTCTCAGAGCTCACAGATTTTGTCAATGCATCTGCAGTATTCTTCAAAGTGTCCACCTTTACCAGCAACACCTTTTTGTCTTCTATCATATCCCTCACAAAGGGATACTGAACATCAATGTGCTTTGTCTTTGAATGATAAGCAAGGTTCTTTGCCAAGAAAATTGCACTTTGGCTGTCACAGTCTATCC
>APFE030245800.1:0-11749 GCA_000404065.3 Pinus taeda
TCATTATTTTTATTATTTTATTTCTAGAATTGATCACAATTCGGTGAAATGAATAGAATTCCAATTGATATATTTAATTTACTTTATGTTAATTAATATATTATTAAATTAATTAATTATATTAATTAATTTATTAATGTATTTAAGTTATATTAATAAATTAAATATTCTCATTTTCTTTTTATAATATTAATCTTGTTTTAATTCTAGAAATTAGGATAGATGAATAGAAATTATGTAAAACTAACTATTAAATATATTATTTCTATATAAATATCGAGTTTTATAATAATAATTCTAAATAAAACTAATATAATTGGTTATGGATTGACCTATTCCTGATAAATTAGATAATAATTCAAATTAAAATATTTTATTTCTAAATTATGAATTAATTAGTAATATTAATTAAATTACTTTATGTTAATAATATTTAATTAATAATATTTAATTAAATTACTTTAAGTTAATATAGTAATCTTTAAGGTTACTTAAATTTATATTCCGAAAAATGGGATGTTAGGTTAAAGTAAGCATAAATGATTAAAACTATAATTTTAAAGGTAATAATTTGTTAAATTAATAACTAACTATATACAAGAAGGACAAGAACCCTCTGAAGAAAATCTCCAAGACAGTGGCTCACGCCATCAAGTCTAGTAACTCGGTGGGTGCCCTATCCCGAAAGCTAGTGGAGAGCAATCCCATCGCTCCTAGGATCTATGGGGTTCCTAAAATCCACAAGGAAGGGGTCCCTCTGAGGCCCATCGTCAACACCATCGGAGGTCCGACCTACCTTCTAGCCAAATTTCTGGCTCTTAAGCTTAAACCCCTGGTCGGCCACACCGATTCCTTCGTGAAGGATTCTACATCCTTCATCAAGGATCTCGAGGATATTAGGCTCGACCCTGAGGACATGCTTGTCAGCTTCGATGTGGTCTCCTTATACACGAGCATTCCTATAAAAGAGGCCATGGAAGTGATCTACCGCCTAACGGATCCAGATACCGCTCATCTGGTAGAGGTATGTCTCACTTCCACATTCTTCAGTTTTGAGGGTGAGTTCTTCGAGCAGACCTGTGGTGTAGCCATGGGTTCCCCCCTCTCCCCGATAGTGGCAAATATTTTTATGGAAGATTTCGAAGCCAAAGGTCTTGCCTCGGCTCGTCTCCCTCCCAAGCTTTGGAAAAGGTATGTAGATGACACTAATGTCATCTGGTCCCATGGCCATGAGGAGCTGGATCGTTTCTTAGATCACCTCAACGGCCAATCCTCCGCTATTAAGTTCACAATGGAAAAAGAGGTCAATGGCAGCCTCCCTTTCCTTGATATTCTTATTTCCAAGAAGAAGGATGGCTCTCTCTCCCACGCAGTGTACAGAAAGAAAACGCACACAGAGCAGTATCTTCACGCCGATTCCCATCTTTTCCCGGCTCAGAAGATGGGGGTTCTTAACACCCTAGCTACGCGTGCCCTCAGGATTTCAGATAAAGAGAACCTGGATGGAGAGAGATCCCACCTCCTTGATGTCTTTGTGGAAAACGGATACAGCAGGCATGTTGGGCGGAAGGCTTTCCTTAGAGCCTCCAAAAATGCGTTAATTAAGAAGGAGCCTAAGGAACGCCATCCAGGAGTCCATCTCCCCTATATCCATGGAACCACGGACAAGATTGCTCGGGTCCTTAGAAGGTTTGATATTCCATCTACCTTCAGGCCCCTCCGAACCATTCGTAATTCCCTGAGATCGGTGAAGGATCCTGTTAACCCCAAGGACTTGAAGGGAGTCTATCTAATTCCTTGCTCTTGTGGGACTCCCTATATAGGGGAAACTGGGCGCTCCATCCAGCAAAGAATTTGCGAGCATGCAACAGACCTGAGACATGGGAGAACAAAGTCCTCAGCCTTAGCGGAGCATGTGGACAAGACTAAGCACCATGTCTGCATTGAGGAGGCCCAAGTCATTGCCAGGGTCGATCGGTTCCATCATCGCAAGTTAAGGGAAGCTATTGAAATTGAGCGTAGACCCATCAATCTCAACCGAGATGATGGTTGGAAGGTAAGTAGAAGTTGGATCCCTGCCTTGTCATCTTAGGGTTTCTTCCTTCCACCTCTTTCATCCTTGTTGCTTTCGTCTTGTTAGCATGGTCTTTTCCTTTTGATCTTATGTTAATCGCTGGCTGCTTCAGTTTCTGGCCTTTTTATTTTATCCCTCTGGTATTTTTTATGATTAATATTCGGTTTTTATATACGATTTTCTCTTTGATGAGGGCTGATGGAGGTCCTTTGCGTGTCCTTTATTTTATTCAGTAGGTCAGTATTATAGGTATATTTAAAGTATGATATTTATGTTTAGATTATTCTTATTCATCTATGTGATTGCTTCTCTTTAAACTTTTATCTTATGCTCTTTATGGCTTTCCCTTATTTTTCTGCCTCATATTATATATATATAATCTAATTAAATTAGTCATAATTTAATAAACTTTCTCTCTTACCTTTCAATCCAACCTCATAAGATGGACTTTATTAATAGCAAATTGGAGCGAAGGTAAGGAATATAATATTGAAAACCTTCTTGTATATAGTTAGTTATTAATTTAACAAATTATTACCATTAAAATTATAGTTTTAATCATTTATGCTTACTTTAACCTAACATCCCATTTTTCGGAATATAAATAGAATTTAAGTAACCTTAAAGATTACTATATTAACTAACATAAAGTAATTTAATTAAATATTATTAACATAAAGTAATTTAATTAATATTACTAATTAATTCATAATATAGAAATAAAATATTTTAATTTGAATTATCATCTAATTTATCAGGAATAGGTCAATCCATAACCAATTATATTATAATATTAATTTTATTTAGAATTATTATTATAAATCTCGATATTTATATAGAAATAATATATTTAATAGTTAGTTTTACCTAATTTCTATTCATTTATCCTAATTTCTAGAATTAAAGACAAGTATTAATATATAAAAAGAGATAAGAGTACTTAATTTATTAGTATAAACTTAAATACATAATAAATTAAATTAATTTATTAATATATTAATAACATAAAGTAATTTAATTAAATAAATCACTTGGGATTCTATTCATTCCACCTAATTATGATCATTTCTAGAAATAAAATAATAAAAATAATGAGAATATTTAATTTATTAATATATTTTTTACCTTGGTCCAGAGTCAAAAATAGCCGTTTTGTAGCCGTTGGAGTCTCTGCAATGTCTATTTAACATGCTATGCCAGATCTGCTTCTTCAACTTGTCCTGACGATGAACCACACTAGTTGGTTCGAAACGCGTTGACAAAAACTCTTTCATGTGACTTACGCCGAAGCTCTTCTTAACAACAAAGAATATCTTATAATTCATGGTGTAGGAGACCCACTAAACAATTTTAATCCAGGGAGAGTACATATATGGGTGGAAATATGCCCATCTACTAGGAAAATAATAATTTCAGTTCCCACTAGTCATATTCCTGTGTCTAGTTAACTATAAGAATTTTATTTTGGTTATAGGCTCTTGATGGTTGGCCTGACCTTCCTTCTGAAATAAAATTTGACCCTATAGATCAGGAACTCATATAAAATCTTCAATGAAATATTAACTTCGATAATTCTAGCCCTCATCATTTGAGTGATTAGTTCATTCCTATAACTGAAGGTGGATATGGGATATGATATACCCATGTAGAAAAATTTCTAGGTATGTATTGCCCACACAATAGGGGTTTTTTTTATCCTAACTAGTCTAATTAACCCTCTCAGTGATAACATCCAAACCCGTTACTTGATAGGTAGTGGATATTATCATTCAAAAGAAATTATGATTATTTTTTTTTTTGGATGTAAATTGTATATATATGTGGAAACATACAAAATTTCAAATGTAAATTGTGTATATATATCGAAATGGACCACATTTTGGATTTACACTCTACCCGTCACTTGAATGTAAATTGTATATATATGCAAAAACAACAATTTTTATAGAGATTCCACCCATCAAAAGGAAAAATAGGCTTGATATTAAGTATCTTTATCCTTTCAATTACCATCAACTAATATTCCTAGTTAGATAGTGAGATTCTATTTTGGCAATAGAAATATCTCAAGATGGCCTTGTAAGTCATTTCTTTCATCGAAATTCTAAAGCATACACAATAGGCACTAGAAAAAGGAGAAATATCCAAACAATGTGTGACAAGATTGGTGATGGTGAAAATGATGGAACCAGAGTAGAAAAATGTGATCGTTTTTGGTTAATGGCACACAGAAACAGTCCAATAAAATCTTAGTTTTGTATAGAAACTTTTGGAAACACAGGGAACCCGAGAAAATAAATTAGGTGATGCATCATTATCATCTGGGTTATTGAGAAGAAGAGAAACAAGGGGAGATCGTGGTATCCAAGGTATCCTTCCATACCCAACCAAGGTAATGAAATTTAGAAAAGGATACAAATGTTAGGGATGTCCGGAACATTAGTAGAACAATAGAAACTCACGTTTCAAATAGATGCACAACTGCATAAACTATTAGTTCCACCAAAAGACATATTTATAGAGCTTATAATCCCTTGTAACAACAAGTGAGAGGCACTCATGATTCGTGCAATTTATCTATTGCATAGTCCAAATTAAAAGGTAGTGATTAGGTAAGAAAATGTGAATAACTTAACCATGCATACCACAAAATTCACCTAGGGAGGTTCTTGTTCACACAAATCAATGCTGAAATTTTGAAGTAGATTATCTCCATTTCTATGCATGTAAGAAAAAAGAAATAAGAAATCCAACTCTTCTATGAATACACTTAGAAGAGAAGAAGTATTTAAAATTTGGTACCTTCTCATTGAAATGCTGATCTTTGATCACAAACATTGTTGAAACCCTAAGATGTGGGATTATGGTTTCCAAGAAAACTCTTTTGTTAGAGAACTTAGATAATAACAACAAACTACCTTGTTGGACCACTCATATGTGAGGCAATGGTGACCATAAAAGTTTGTTGGAATATTAAGATGTGAGATCATGTTGGCATATATGATGATTTTGTTTCTAGATATTACATAACAAACAAGAAAAGAGAAAATTGCATAAAACTAGCACTAAATGTTAAAGGTATTGAAGCAGTTAATGAAGATGAATCAAATTTTTTCTAATTAAAAGTTCATAGATGATTTAAAAATTATTTAGAAAATGGAGTAGAAGATATATAACTAGAAAAGGGGCAAGGTTATGTTTATCACAAATTCTAAAATAGTATGGAAATGTAATGTGTGTGTACAAAGTGAAATGTTTGACTTTGTTTATTTCCATTCATTCACTAAAACATTTTGGAATTTGCAATAACCATAAGATGAGAATTTTCTTACACAACAATATTTTTTAGATCGACTTTAACTTATATTGATATCAAAAGGCCCACTCATAACAAAACTAATCTAATATTAAAAATTCCAAACATAGCATAGTTGATTTGATCAAAGCAATGTCTTTGGATATTTCTTTCAAAACGGCCAAAGAATGAACTGGTCTGATTGATGTTGTTTCCATATATTTCAGTCAAATTATCCTACTCATAACTCTAATATGATTAAAGTAAATTTTGGATCATTCATTCAGAAGATCCAAAGAATGAAATGATATGTTTCTCAACCTTCCACAGAGACGAGCAAAAGAAATTTATGAGCTGAAAAATAATTAACATTTTATTATTTACTTTCATTGAAAAATATTTTGAAAACCTAATATGATATATAACCTAGTTTTATTATAAATATGTATAATTTTGAAATGATTGAAACGTAATCCTAATATTAGTTTGTTTGGGAATGTATTTAGAGCATTTTGATATTTGCATTGCTAGAAAACTTTCGGTAGCCTAGATTTTGTCATGAATATGAATAATTTACCAATATTGAGTAGTTAGTGTTAAGATTGAAACTTTGATATTCTTTTTAAAGTTTTTGCATGTTTCATTTCAACGTTAAAGCCCTTTAATTTTAGTTTATATCATAGTTTTGTTTGGTAGGGAATCAATAGTAGTAGCCTTGAAAGCACCCATTACACCCGTAGTTTTGGTGATGGAATAGTTGATTTGCATAATAATAAAGATACCCATATTGTTAAAAATTGTAATCACTATAACAACATTACGATTAGAGAATATTAGATAATAATAGGGTCTCAAAAAGTGCAGAGAGACTATCTACCAAATGTGATGAAATTCATTTCAGCAATTTACTCTTATGTCATGAAACAATAAAAGTAGGTGCTCTTAATGTCAATGTGAAAGCTCAATGTTATGGTAGTGTAGACTTATATGGTTTCTCATTTATTTCCCAAGTAAGAACAGATATTATGTTTCCCTATATCATCATAAATGAAAAGGAGATAGATGAAAAAGTTTTTAAAAAATATCTACATGATGTTATTCTGAATTTCATGGTCGTTTCTTGTAACACAACAATTATTCCATTATCATGGTTCCTCTATATTCTCTGCAAGAATCAACATGTACAAGAAAATCTCCTTGAATAAATCATTTCCGATACTAGTGTACATGTGGATCAATATAGTACCAAATGTAATTATATAGCCACCTTCACCCAAGGGTTTGATGCATGATCTCCATGCATCAGTTTCTGAAACTCTTTGTTATACTTTTGTTAAGTATATGGTGTAGCAATAGTATTTTCATAATTTATTTTCACCAGTAAACAATGGGCATTATAGCATTGTAATTGATTATGGCTTATTTGAGTTTCCTTGTCATTCTTCTAAATGATATAGTATGGGAAGTACATAGTTGATGAGGATACTCTTCTAGGTGGATTCAAGTTGAAGGGAGATTCAATGAATTATTTTCCTTGTGCTATGGGGAGAATGCCATACCTATGGAGAGATGATGTGAAAGAGTTCTAGGCCAAAATATGGATTTGAGATGGCATATTTCAGTCCCAATCACCCTTCAAGTTCACTGCATTTCGGGTCAGTGGATTCCTTCCATGCTTGATGAAGGAATTTTATCAATTAATAAAACATTAATAAAATAAACAACAAAAATATACACAAACCATACATGGCAGAAAAGGCCTCAGCCTTCATGTATTCTTCACTTTCTCATTATTAAAATAATGTTTATGGTACATATAAATAAATGAGGATAATTTGTTTAAAGATAGGGATTCTATATTGGACACTATGGTTGAGAAAATCTCTTAACCAAACACTAATATAGGAGCCTAACTAGTTAGAGAGAATATCTCAACCAACTAAGCCTAAAATAAATCCTAACCATGAGGAACAAACTCAATCTAGAAAGGTAGGATTAAATCCTAACTTTCATATTTTAACTAATTTAGTTATTTTGGACTTATAATTGTTTTAATGTGAGAATGAGCCTAACATTTCCCCCATCAATCATAAGTGCAAACTAAGAACCAGGAACCATATTCCAAGTTCTCATGCTAAAACTGTTGATCCTGAAAAATGCTATATGAAAAAAACCACCAAAGATGGATGCTGAAAAAAAACCCAATCTGAAGAGAACATGAATCAACTGCAAGTTTGATTCATCTCTGAATTTTTCTTGACTACTCTATCATGTGCCAAAATGCACAAAGATCCATCTCTCCTTTTCTTTCAATCAACATCCTTTTTCTGCTGACAAAATGTTGATGATGCCAACTAGCGAATGTGCTTTGTCCAAAATTGCTCACTATTGTTTGTTGAAAACTCTTCACTTCCACTTTTGTTGTTGAATTCCCACTGGAAAATTTGTTAATGATTTCCACTGGATGATTTTTCGATGCCCACTCAGTAATGTTTGTAATGTTGTCTCTGACAACCACCATCAATACTGTTATCATTTCCCCCCTTTGTTAGCTGAAAGGAGAGAGAGTCATTTTCACTTGATCTCTGAACTCCTTCAAGTGTAGGAGAGTTTCACCATCTTCATTTTAATATACAATTGGTCTTCATGTGAGACTGAATCCTTCCGTAATATATAAAAAAATGTTTGAATGTAGATGACCACTTCCAAGGATCAATCCATGCATAATTGATCTTCACTCTGGGTGGTTGATTTTGTTGCAACGTCTTTCAGATGAATGATTTTTATTGCCATAATGGTGATAAGGATGGAGGTCAAATAACTTACTCTCCATATGGCCATTTGGTTTACAATGGTTACAATTAACCATATTGTGATCACTATATAGAAAACCAACACTTACAAGTTAAACTGTTTTGAGAAATCTGGAACAAACAAAGTTTTCTCTTTGTTGTATCCTAGGCCATGTCGATCTTTGTTAATAGAGATTTCCTCCCAAGGTCTGATCACTGTCTTAGGTCTGATCATTGTCTTCGAAAGACTATCCTGCTTTTGTTTTTCATACTTTCTACTACCGCCAACATTTTGTCCTTGATTTATTAAACCTTTTGTGTCACATTGGGCATCAATCACTAACAATTCATCTATTTGACATGTTGCATCAAACTGATTAATTTGATATTTGGTACTACTTGTTGTGTCATCTAGTAGTACAACTGATTGGATGAGATTACTGTTGAAAATAATACTGAGAGGGGGGGTGAATCAGTATTATCTAGTTCTTTTACCAAATCTTCTTTATTTACACTTTGAATTATTTTTGCATATCAGTACCATAAAATAATGAGCATGAACAAGAAAAACAGACAGTCACATCAAAGAACACCAGATATAAGGTGGAAACCCAATGTGGGTGAAAACCACCTGCGGCAATATGTCTCTATCTTCTTTCAAATTAGAAACTCCTTTTACAATGGTCTTGTACTGGTGCAGTCCTTTACCAGTACGCAAGCTGCAACCTGCAGAGAGCTACAACTCTTTCTCGTTTTCCAGTCTCTCCTGGAAGGGAGCTACAACCCCCTTTTCTTTCAAGGACCACTTTTCATAAATTTTCAAATTGGATCAAATGATCATCAAGTACATGTAGATTTCACAGTCAACAGTAGTAACCAGATCAAAAAAACAGAACTAAACCTAGAACACCTTATCAACAGAAAAATTCAGTCAACAGATAGTCATGAGACAGATACGCAACTTTCCTTTCTTTGGCCTGCGTCGCTACGCACTTCACCCTCTGCTTCTCTACGTATACCCGCAGAGTTCCTTCTGCTGCACTGCGTGACCACGCACTGCTTCTTCTACTTCCCTGCGTACAGTACGCACCCAAATACACTATCACGCCACGTACTGCGACAGTAGGCACACACCCAGGAAGACTATCGCGCCGCGTACATTTACTGTCCGTACGCACCTGGACCACTGCTGCTCTGCGTACCCACGCAGTTCGTCGGTTTCTGCGCTGTGTACCCACGCACTCACCCTTCTTCTGCTCTGCGTACCCACGCAGTTCGCCTGTTTTTGCTCTGTGTACCCACGCAGAGGCACCGTTAAACACCTGCGTACCTCAGATTAGGGCCAAGTTTGCAGATCACTAGTGCGCTACAGCTAGACGGATGCCCAGATCTGATCAAGCGCTCGAGACATCACCCTTCACAAATTCACTTTCCACTTCACTTTCATATAGATCAAGCTTTTGAAACAATAACCCAAATATTTCAGATCTTAAGATATTCAACCCAAAAGCATACTCAAGCCAAATGATCTCCTTTGCTTTATATAGACAAGCTCTTCCTCAAATCATGAATCAATACCACGAGCCAAAACCATAATAACACAAATATCGTCGGCTAAATACATAAGAAACCCCACGTGTGCTTTTCTCTGCCTTGAAATGAGTGCACTGGGGGTACGCACCTCCTGAACAGCTGACCTGCGTGTCTGACCGCGGTCCCTGCACGGCATACTTGCGGGTACGCATCTTCTAAACTGTTCTCCTGCGTACTTCTTAATTCTCATCATATTGAGAGCCTTTCCATGGGTGTTGCCATCAAGTACAACATATGTAACAGATAACCATACCAGAAACATAATGCCAACAATCTCCCCCTTTGGACTTGATGGCAACCTTAAAAACTTCAGTGACATTATCCCCCTTTGACATCAAGGGCAAAGGGTTATGCTCCCCCTAAGAACATGCTCCCCCTGAATATGAACCAGATCTGCAAAGAAGAACCATAATCCACCAGACATCATCAATGACCGAGAAAGAGATAGAGACATATTGCAACTATATTCAGACCAGCTTCCATGATCTTCTTTTGTACATCCTCCATAATGCCAACAATGCATTATATACTCCCCCTGAACCTGTGCCGCAACCCAGCATATGTACGCATAGACCCCAGATGAACCATGCGTACAACCAACAATCAGAAGAGTCTCAACAATAAGATGATGCATCAACAACCCCCAGCTTTTGCCTGAGTATTCAAAAGTCTCCCTGGGCAATGGTTTGGTGAGAATATCAGCAACTTGTTCCTTAGAAGGAACATACTCCAACTTGACCTTTTGTTCAAGCACTTGTTCCCGGAGAAAATGATACTTGATTTGTATGTGCTTGGTTTTTGAATGCATGACAGGATTCTTTGAGATGCTGATTGCACTTGTGTTATCGCATAAGATGGAGATAGGTGGTGTACAAGTGACTTGAAAGTCCTGCAAGGTTTGCATCATCCAAAGGAGTTGAGTGTAGCAAGATGCAGCAGCAACATATTCCGCTTCCGCTGTAGACAAGGCAATTGAACTCTGTTTCTTGCTGAACCAAGAAACTAATCTGGAACCGATAAAGAATGCACCACCACTTGTGCTCTTCCTGTCATCCACGCTTCCGGCCCAATCTACATCTGTATAACCATGAAGTGTGAGATCTGTATCTCTAGGATACCATAAGCCATAATTTTGTGTCCCTTGAAGATATTTGAAAATTCTCTTTACTGCCTGAAGATGAGTCTCCTTTGGATTTGCCTGAAATCTACCACTATTCCTACTGCATGCATGATGTCCGGTCGGGTACCTGTCAAATAAAGTAGACTTCCGATCATAGATCTGTAGGTTGGTTGATGTACTGCTGCAGATTCATCATTTGCACTGAGGCTACATCCTGTGACCATGGGTGTACATACTGGTTTTGCATCTTCCATGCCATATTTCTTCAAGATCTGTTTGAGATACTTGGTTTGAGATAAAAAGATTCCTTCTTCCTTTTGTTGGATTTGCAAACCAAGGAAATATGTCAGTTCTCCCAGCAAGGACATTTCAAATTCTTTCTGCATGACCAAGGCAAAGCTTTGACTCATCTCTTCTTCATTGCTGCCAAAAATAATGTCATCTACATACACAACAAGTATTAGCAATTTGTCATTTTCAACTTTTATATAAAGATTGCTATCTGCTGATCCTTTTGAAAAACCTTGTTGATGAAGATATTTATCCAAACGATAGTACCAAGCCCTTGGAGCTTGTTTGAGCCCATAGAGAGCCTTTTTCAATCTGCATACAAGATTTGGATCATTTCCAAGAATGAACCCATCTGACTGTTCAATGTATACTTCTTCTTCCAAGTCTCCATTCAGAAAGGCTAATTTCACATCCATTTGAAATACTTTGAAGTTTTGAAACTTGAGAGAGCAAGGAACATTCGGATGGCCTCAAGTCTTGCAACGGGAGCAAAGGTTTCTTCAAAGTCTATTCCTTCTTATTGCGCATACCCTTTACAAACAAGTCTGGCCTTGTTTCTAATTACTTCTCCATTTTCATTCAAT
>APFE030245815.1:0-11872 GCA_000404065.3 Pinus taeda
GGTCGGGAATAATTCTCGGTTGGGAACTTAAGTCGTTATGGCAGAAGGAATCACAGGTACGTTGGGAGTCTCAAATGGACGATACAAATGTCGGGGCAATAAATACACATAAGAATATGATTCAAAGAGTGGATTAGGAGGAAAAAGCAAGAAATCTGAAATAGGTTGAGGACTAGCTAGAGGAGAGTCCTAAGATGAGCCTACCGACTATGGCGATGGTTGAGAAGCAAGGGGTTGGATACTTAGGAAAAGACAAATTTCAACACCTTGGTTTTCAAGGGATCCAAGCTCATTAGTATTGTAACCTACAACTCCTGGTACCTTAGGTGCATTAGCATCTCCATTGATATTCAGGGTCTCATTTGGAACTCTTGGTGGTTCTGCGACGATGTCTTTCAAGGAAATAAATTAGAAAAGCATGTTGGTGAATTCTTTGGGCTTAAATCCAATTTTCTGATTAACCATTAATGTTTGAGGACAAAAGGAGGTTTTCGTTTCATAGTTGAGCCATAGGGATCTGATGCGCAGTGTGCCAAATAGTATGCCGATGAGCCATCGGGCTTTGGGTTGTTTGATTTCGAGGTGGTGGTACAGAAGTGACCTATAGAAAAATAAAAATGAGGAGAGAGTCAACTTATGAGTTGCCATGTAACTGAGAGTTAAAATTTGTTACACTAAAACTACCTTATAACCACGCTAGAACCGCATTGCACTTGGGCAGTGCCATGATCCTGCATACTACTTGTATCCATCGGGTTCGCCTTGAGGATGTAGTTGCCCAGGGGCTAGGGCGAGGCAGAGATAAGGGCACATTAGCCACTGAAGGGATGAGAGCCTAGGAAGGAGGGGGATGAGCCACATGGGTGCAAGGAAATGGTGGGGACGAGGACCTGACCGAAGGAGAGTTAGACGGGGAAGGCAAAGGGGAAGAATGAGAGGATATTGGGTGAAAAATCCAAGCACAGAAATCTAGTAAGACACCCGAGAGAGGAGACACCATGACTCTCGTGAGAGTAGAGCTAAGCAATCCAGGCAGTCGCTTTCGTTTTCTCTTGGGCATGCTCCTTCAACTGACACACAAGGAGATTCTTCAGTACCTAAAGCATTGGGCAACCCCAACGCAATTCAACTTCCTCCATAGCTAGGACTTCCCTGTGTATGGAGTCAAGAATCCCACTATCAAACAGGGTGGTGATAATAGCATCATTGAAGTTAGTGGGAGGACACCCGTGACCTCTCTCTTTGCGAGCATATCTTCCTTGCTCCTTTTCCTGGTTCATGGTTATGTAGAGTAAGGTTGAAGACATGATGCCAAAAAATCCGCCGAAAGAGAATGTTGGAGGGAGAATGCAGACTGGCCAGGGGGTTGAGCATGAGGCCGGGGCGTGAGGATGGGGGATCTCATACTCGACACCTAGTTTGTGTGAGTTGGAGTACATGAAACATGGTGTAGAAGGTGAGCCAGGTGAGAGTTGCATGTTGGGCGTCTTGGAGTGAGAAGCTATGATCACGAGGTCATCCTGATTCGGAAAATTAATATTTTTAAACATTTTTAAAATTATTAATTCTTTAGTAATTAATAACTTATAAGTAAAATCATATATTTTTTTTTTTTAACAACATCGGTTACTTTCATATTATAAAACCCAAAATCAAAGTTCTGATACATAGGAATCAGAGATTAGGGCGAAGAGGATCAAAATTGGGTGCGCAGACCCATTTTCCTCGATTCTGCCTCTATGATGACTGAAATTGAAGAGGGAATGGCTATATTGCCTTACATAAGCGCCTCCTAACCAGCAGAATTTGCAAACCATGGGAAATTTTAAGGGAGATTTTGCGTGACTGAGTCATCCGGCGTGGGATCCCTCCTTGCACTAGCCTTGAAGGAGGCTTCAGCCTGATAGCTCTGAGAGAGTGCTTTGATCTGTTCGATGGCTTCTTCAAGGTGGCTGCACCTTTCTTTGAGATTTTCGATCTCTTCCTTCTGTTTCTCCATTTTCTTCCTCTTCGATCTACTGTCAGTTTCGTAGTCCTTCAGGTGATTCACGAAACTGTTGATCAGAATGGTATGGGTTCTACACGTGGTGCATTCTCTGCTGAAGAGCCTGTCGGTTGGCGCGTTGGCTGAATCCTGGGCGTTTGTCTGGTCCTGGTTTTCCATGGAGTTGGGATCAGTGAGAGGATCTGAGGGATAAAGGTAGAGGAGGAGAGCGGGGAGAAGGGGAAGAGCCAAAGGAGGGGCAGAATTCCAGAGAGTGCGGGTCAGGGAAGGGAAGAGTGCAGAGCACTGGAGGTTAAGAAGAATACACTGGCCTCTGCAATGAGAACAGAACAAAGGGTCAGCTATTGATGAAAAAACCAAGAGGAGACCAGCGATTACCTGAAACGTGGGGCGAAGCTCGTGGTCCTGGGGAGAGTAAGAACCCCCTAACTGATGCCTGCACTTTGGGAGAACACAACGCAACTGTCTGGCATAGCCTCGAGCTGAAGAAATTCTGAGGTTCACCCTGTCATTTATATAAGCGGAGGTGACCTGCTGGTTCTTGGATCGAGAAGGAGAAGATCTGTTTTTGGAAGAGGAGGGATCGGTTGCAGTGATTTTAAAGCGCTCGAGGTGCCTGCCACCAGTATGGGCTCAATCACGCCTTCTGAAAATGGCTGCGCTGATCAGGGAGAGATTCCAGAGCCTGCCTGAGCACATCGGGCCCTGAGGGCGATAGGCGGTCCTGTCGTGCCTGGATGGGCAGTCGAGGAGGCTTAGAGATGATGAAGGGGAGATGGGGAAGGGCCAGATACTTTGGTACTAATGCCTGAGGTGACCAATAGCCTGGGGAGAGAGGATGAGGGCCTGCCTATGGAATATCCTTTCCATAAAAATTGTCGTTTTCCCTTACCTGACCCGTGGGTCTTCCTGCTGCGTTATTTGCTTGCTCATTCGCTTCCACATTGTTGCCTCTTAAGATGTGTTTGAATGTCACTTTGTTGAAGCATCTGATTTGATCCATGATCCTGCCTTTGATTCTATTTAGGGCTATTTGTTTAAAGTCATTTCCAGAGTTAATGGCTGCTATAATAATGGCTGAGTCGCCCATAACAAGGAGATTTTGGATGCCAAGATCTTAGCGATAGAGGTCCCCAAAAGGAGGCTGTATGCCTCAGCCTTGTTATCTGACATGGTGCCTAGACCCCACTCATAAGTGACAATAGTTTTCCCCAGTGGGTCTCTGATAGTTCCCCCAGCTCCAGCTCTGCCTGGGTTATTTTTTGAGGCCCCATCGAAATGGAGTGTGTAACTCTTTTGATTTGGATCCAATTGTTGACTTCATCTCTGGTCCCTCTCAATTTCCAGTCCGAGTGTCCGAGTCCCGTGGTTGCATTATTTTTTGCTCTTGTTTCATAATTGAATCTCTGCATCCACTCTTTTACCCTGTCGTCTGTCAGATCCAAGTCTGCCTGGGAGATTCCATTTGCTTCCACGGTTTTTGCTATGAGAGCAGTAGTTTTGGCAAGAATGCTAGAAATACTAGATTTCTTGTTGTTGAATATGCACTTGTTCCTGGCGATCCAAATCTGCCAGCTGAGGTTTGAGGGGACGCTGTTCCACATCCTTTTTGCTAGACTCATGTTTTTATTGACGTAAGGGAAGCGTTTCCCCCAACCTTTCTGAAGGAGAGAGATCTGGTTGGGGAGATCTCCAATATTTAAAGGGCTGGTTATTAGATTCCAACAAGACTTGGCTACTGGACAATCAATGAAAAGGTGGTCACTGCTTTCCTCTGCCCCCCTGCACATGCAGCAAATTGAGGGGCCTTGAATACCCTTCTTTCTGAGAGTTTCTGCTGTTAGGATTTTACCATGAAGCAGGGTCCAGTTGAAGAGCCTTACCTTTGGCAGGCTTTCAGTTCTCCAGGCTGTTTTGTAAAGATGCCAGTTATTGGATGCTGTAGAGTTTTGGAGTGCTTTGTAGCCTTCTTTCACCGTGTAGCTGCCGCCACTGGGATCCCAAACAAATTTGTCATCTGACAATCTGTTTGATGGGGCTGAGCCTATGAGAGAGAGCTTAAGGTCGTCCCAGAGGTTCGAGATGCCATTGGGGAGGGGCAGTGATCTCCAGCCAACCCAGCAATTTTGATCCCAAAGGGAGATGTCGAAGAGGGTTTTGAGGTTTGCCTCTGCCATCCATTGTTGAAGAGGCCTGTATTTAGGGGACATTTCCCTGGCTTCCGTGCCCATTATTCTATCCTCCCATATGCTGATATGTCTTCCGTTGTCTGGGACTTTAGATATGCTATGTTTGAAAAGGGGAAGAGTTTTTTTTATCAGCTTCCAAACAGATGTGCGTTGTCTATCAGTGATGGTTTCAGCGAGGATATTGCTGTTGATCCCGTTCAGATATTTCCTCTTGAGGACCTCTGTCCACCAGGACCCTTTCTCATTGAGTATTCTCCATGTTATCTTGAAGCCCATAACCGTATTTGCGAGTCTTGGAATTCTAATTCCGAGCCCCCCTTTTTCTAGGGGAAGAGTGACCTTTTCCGATTTTACCAGGCTGAACTTTTTTGTATCTTGCTTTCCCCCCTTCCACAGAAAACTTCTGATAATCAGCTCCATGTGCTTATGGATGCTTGCTGGAGCGATAATAGTGGCAAATTGGTAGATAGGAAGGGCTGATAGAATGGCCTTGATAAGAATTGATCTGCCCGCCAGGTTGAGCCAACATGCCCCCCAGCTCTGCAGTTTCCCTCTCAATTTCTCAATTAGCTTTACCCAAACCTCGGTTTTGATTGCTTCTTTAGCTAAGGGCAACCCTAAGTACGTGAAATGGGACCAGTTCGATTGAGCAGGGATTTCCATGGTCATGGAGATTCTTTGGGCTATGTATCGTGGGACATTCCAGGTGTAGACCATGCACTTTTTGTTGTTTAATTTACCCCCAGAAGCTTGGAGAAAGAGGTCGAGAATGTTCTTGAATCTCCTGGCCATGAGGCTTGAGGCCCCTCCAATTAAGAGGGTGTCATCTGCAAAGAGGGAGTGATTGATCCCCTTGGTTCCTCGAACAATGTCAACTCCTATTATTTCCTTTAACTTTCGCTTGTTTTCCAGGTGCAAAGTTAGCGTTTCTGCCATGATGATATAGAGGAAGGGTGAAAGAGGGCATCCTTGCCTCAGGCCTCTTGAGCTTTTGAAGGCGTTGCAAGGCCTGCCATTAATTAGGGGGGCTGTCCAATTGTAGGAGATACATTCCATGACCCTGCTGGTGAAGAATTCTGAGATACCAAATTTTTTTAAAACTGCCTGTAGGAATGAATGGTTTACTCGATCAAAGGCGTTCGCCATATCCAGCTTGATGATCATGCCCCTTTCATTTCTGGCTAAGCTGCTGTGGATTGCCTCCTGAATAAGAATGACATTATCTGTTATGTGCCTCTTGGGGACAAAGCCTTCTTGGTTCTCGGAGATGAGGGAAGGAAGGATTTTTTTTAGCCTATTGGCCAGAATCTTAGTGATGATTTTGTAGGAAACATTACACAATGAAATAGGCCTGAATCTATCAAATGTTTGAGGACTGGGCTCTTTTGGTATTAGCGCTAAATGGGAGGATTTAATACTGTTGACCATTTTGCATTTTGTGAAGAAGTTTTTCGCCATTCTGATGTAGTCCTTTTTGATGATGTCCCAATGGGTTTTATAAAAGCTTGCTGAGAAGCCATCAAGCCCTGGGGCTTTGTCCAAGGGCATACTGCGAATTGACCATTCGATCTCTTCCCTTGTGATCTCTTTGTCCAGCTCTCCATTTTGTGCTTCAGAGATCTTGTTCTCAATTATGTTGAGGAAATCCGGATTTTCCAGATAGTGAGGGTCAGCGGTAAGAAGAGTTTGAAAATGTTGAGATGCTGCCTCCTTGATTTCCCCTTGGTCCGATAGTTCTCTGCCCTCAACTGTTATCCTTTCAATATTGTTTCCTGCTCGCCTTAATTTAAGACTGTTGTGAAAAAACGCCGTATTTTTGTCTCCTGATTTGAGCCAGAGGCATCTTGATTTTTGCCTTTGCTCTTCCTCTTCCTTTCGGTTCTGGTTGTATAGCGCCTTATACAGCTCACTTTCTTTCCTTTGGTCTTCTTCTGTGTCTTGGCCAGCTTCCTTTTCTTGATTCCATTGCGCTATTTTCATTTGCAGCTAGTTTTTTTCCTTCCTTTCCTCTAATGCATGTTTCCTTGCCCATTGCTTTATGGCAATCCGAAGGAGCTTGAGTTTTGTTTCCCAAATGAAATGGGGGGAGCCCGTTATATCATTTGTCCAGGTATCTTTTATCAAGTTTCTGAAGTCCTCGCTGCTGTCCCAAGCTCTGTTGTATTTGAAGGGAAGCGGACCCATATTTTCCCCTTTGTCTAAATGCAAAGCCACGGGTTTGTGGTCTGATATGAAGCCCTGAATAATTGTGCTCTGAATCCTAGAGAAGTTGGCCACGATTCTCTCCTGAACCAGGATACGATCCAGTCTCTCTTTGATATTGTTTTTACCTGTTCTTTTATTTGTCCAAGTGAAGCGGCCATTCTGGGGTGGGATATCAACTAGGCTGTGAGCTTGAATGATTTCCTCCAGTGTATCTTTTGAGGGATCAGCCAAGAAATTCCCTCCTACTTTCTCATCCGCATTCCTTATTAAATTCAGATCTCCTCCTAGGAAAATGTTTCTTCCATGGGCGGTCATAAGATCAGAGGAAAGAGAGTCCCAGCATGAGGCTTTATCACTAAAGTGGGGGGGAGCATAGACATTATATATTGTGTATTCTTCCATCTTGGTTGTGTTTTGCATATCTAGCCTAACCCACCATCTGTTCTGTCTGTTATCTTTGAGTTTCCATTTGTTCTTATCCCAAATTGTCCCTATACCTCCTGAGGCTCCGTTTGCACTCATGGCCAATCCTTCATAATTTCTGCTACTTTTCAGGCTGTTTTGAAATTCCTGTTCGGTGATTTTGGTCTCGTGGAGTAGGAGGAAGTCTGGATGTTCTGATTTAATGAGATCTCGGACTGCGTTATCTTTTAGGGAGGAGCCCATCCCCCTACAGTTCCAAGAGACCAAAATCATCATTTGCTTGATTTGTTGTGGGATCCGCTCTTCTCCTTCATCTTCTCTCCACTTCCTTTAGTCTTATCTAGATATGTATCCATTGGCTGTTGGGTTCCTGTGGCCATTTCTTTTGCGGCATTCTCGTCCCTTATCTCTTTGTTTGATTTCCTTCCCACTTTTCTTGGGGGGTCCATGGCGATGTTGTTTTCCTTTGATTTGTTTCTTGTTAGAATTCTTTCAACTGTTGGGGGGGGGGAGGCCTGAAGGGGGGAGGAGGGGGGTGACCCGGGGTCCTTAAGGGAAGGAGGAGGGGATGGGGGATCTTCGGCTGCCAAGGATTCGAAAGGGTTGGAGGAGGAAGGGAAGGGAGGGCCAGATCCTGAGGGTTGAGAAGAGAGGATAGGGGTTTCAGAGGAGGGCTTTGAAGAGCCTGGAGGGGGGTTTGGTTTTTTCTTTTTGACTATTTCCCAAGCTTCTTCCGGGGCTTCAGCATTGTTATTGTCTATAGCTTTAGATTTGCTACACCTATTAGCAAAATGTCCATATTCATGACATACCTTGCACTTGAATGGCAGCTGCTCGTAGTCCACTTGCTGGATGTGCGTCCACTGATCCACTTTGAGTTTGATTGCCTCCGGTAATCCTTTCCCCAGATCCACTTCAACGCATATCCGGGCACATGCATGCATATTCTCCTTAGGCTCCGATCTGTCGATATATTTCCCAACCGCGTTCCCGATGGCTTTCACAGATTCATCTCCCCAACAATGGAGAGGCAGATGTGGAAGGCGGACCCAGACAGGGACGGCGTTGGGGACATCCATTTCAGGATCAAAGTCGGGAGTCCATCGGTTGAGGTAAAGGCCTCTGGTTTCCATGAAGTAGGGACCATTTCTGAAGATGAGGTTACGATCTTCCACTGATTCGAAGAGGAAGGTGAAGAACCCCCTTCCACAAAACCTGATTGCAATCTTGCCTTGGACCATTGCGTTCCAGTTCCTTTCAACCCAGCGTTGGACCGTGCGGGGGGAAGGCCATAGTCCCGTGAACTGGCCAACTAGGCCACGATCAGCAAGGGCCACAGCAGCGCTCCTTGGAAGGGCGGGAGGCAGCAAAACTTCCGGGATTTCATCAAGCTTTTTGATAAATTTTGAGGCTGATGGGCGGATTCTTTCCGTGAAGTTCTTTGGGATGAGGGAAGCAAAGGCTTTCTCCAGATCTGCCTGGTCCTGGAAGGGGGGATCCATGGAGTTGGATCAGCAGCGCGAGGCGGTCCCCCAGAGGTCAGAATGGGGGAGAGGGCAGAAGGCCCAGAGAAGGAGAGGGCAGGAGGCCCTGTGCAGAAGGAGGGACAGCAGCAGGAGGCTGCAGCCTAACAGCAGCGCTGCCAGGCGCAGGCGCAGGCGCGCTCAGGGGGGCAGGTCAGGGGTGCTGCAGGGAGCGGGAGCAGAGCGCGCAATCCATCCAAGCTCCGATGTATCAAAATCAATTATTTTTTTAATAATAAATAAATAGTATAATTGAAAATTAATTAATTCAAAATAAAAAATTAATATTTATTTATTTAATAAAAAATATATAAAAGATAAAAATTTATATAATATGAATATAATATAAATTTTAACTAAATAATTTTAATAAATATATGATAAATATAAAAATATAGAAATATAAAAATATTTAAAATAAATTGAAAGCCTTAATCCTAAAATAAAAATAAAAATAAAATGATTTATTTTTTAATATAATTAAAAGAATATATAAATTTAAATTTAAATTTAAATGAGATATCAAAACAAGTGATCATACACATAAAAATAATGAATATATATAATAAATAATATACATAAGTTTCTAAAACATAACGAAAAAATATTAGTATTTTCTATGAAATAAAAAAAATTATGAACATCTTTAAATATTATTTTAGTAATTGATTAAATAATGATACTAATATTACTATTAGTAATATAATATTTATTATTTATATAAAAAAAATAAATTGACATTACTAAAATTTAATTAATATAATAAAAAGGTTTTGTTTTTTAAAATAAATTATAAAAGGGAAAAATAATTGAATTCGATAATAAAAGTTTGATTATATTAGTTAGTTGATAAAATGTAAATGGAAATTATTATATATATTGTTTAATTTTGATAATTATTTCAAAAATTATTCATATGTAAAAAAGTTATATAACCGTTTTTTAATATATTAAATATGAATAATAATATCCAATAAATAATATAAAATTTATTTAAAAATATTGAATTTAAATAAAAAATTGAAACTACCACATTAAATAAATAATAAAGTAATATTATATATATTAATGAATATAATTATTAATTATTTAAATAATAATAATATATAATATGCTTTTTTTAAGAGAATATTAAAATTAAATATGTGTAATACATATATTTATAATAAATAATTATAATTTAGTAAAATAAATAATAGAACAAATATTTATAATAATATTTTATTAGTGTTAATTCTAATATATAATATATATTTATTTATATATTAGTATGTTAGAAATAAAATTATTTTTAGTTATTTTAAATAAATGACAAGTAATTATAGATTTAAGGGAAATAATATTGTTTATTTAAAATTGGTGATTTATTATCATTTAAAATTATATAGATAAAAATGTAAAAATAATAATGTTTTTATATTTAAAAGGAACTTCACTTGGCTTCGAGAATTTTGTGATATAAATTCTCTACTGACGAGGCCAACCACGTGAAGGTGGAAGCTCATTTGGCCCCTCCCCCTCACTCCTAATTTATGGTTATACTACTATTTCACTCATCGCTCCCCAACCCTACCTCCTATGTGATTTCCCTACTCAATAGATTAAATTTCATTTGAGCTACCCCCTCACTTATAACTTCTATAATATTATTATTTCACTCAACACTCTCCCAATCCCCCACATTTAATTTCTAGTGCAATAAATTTAAATTGAAAATAGACATCAAAATTTTGATCATTACAAAAATATTATTGTAAATACAAAAAGATCTCATGTCAAATTTAGTTCATTTTCACACAAATTCTTACATTCCAAGAATATACACAATCACAATCAACAACCAATGAATGACAAATAAACAACAACCCAATTAAACAAGAATTATGATTACATTAAAAAATCCCTAGCTTTAATTAATTGAAAATAAATTTAAATTGAAAATAAAATCAAATTTTGATCATTATAAAAAATATTATTACAAATACAAAAAGATTCTATATCAACTTTTGTTCATTCTCACATTCCAAGCATATACAAAATTATAATCAATGATCAACAAACTACAAATAAACGAAAAACCCAATCAAACAACAATCGTCATTACATTCAAAAATATTATAGATATACAAGCATCACATCAAATTTTCATCATTCCATTTGAAAACACATAGATACACACAAGTACACAAACATTATATGATATATGCACCATTACATTAAAAAACATTGTAAGTACACAAGCATATAAATACAAGATTGTAAATACACAAACAACATGATAAAGAATATATACACAGAATTAGAAATGCATACAATCAAGAATACAAATACACAATAAAAAATGCATACAATCAAGAGTACAAACACAATCAAAGATGCATAAAATTAAGAGTACAGACACACACAATCAAGAGTACATTTCAAGGTTTAAACATTACAAACAATATTGTGAATACATAGACACACACAATCAAGAGTACATTTCAAGTTTCAAACGTTACAAACAATATTGTGAATACATAGACACACGCAATCAGGTGTACATTTCAAATTTTAAACATTACAAACAATATTGTGAATACATAGACACACAATCAAGAGTACATTTCAAGTTTAAGACATTACAAACAATATTGTGAATACATAGACACACACAATCAAGAGTACATTTCAAGTTTTAAACATTACAAACAATATTGTGAATGCATAGACACACAATCAAGAGTACATTTCAAGTTTCAAACGTTACAAACAATATTGTGAATACATAGACACACGCAATCAGGTGTACATTTTAAATTTTAAACATTACAAACAATATTGTGAATACATAGACACACGCAATCAAGAGTACATTTCAAGTTTAAGACATTACAAACAATATTGTGAATACATAGACACACACAATCAAGAGTAC
Organism: Pinus taeda; assembly: GCA_000404065.3. NCBI lineage: Eukaryota > Viridiplantae > Streptophyta > Pinopsida > Pinales > Pinaceae > Pinus > Pinus taeda. The sequence continues at coordinate 11,263 of APFE030245815.1, forward strand.
ATTTCAAGTTTTAAACATTATAAACAATATTGTGAATACATAGACACACACAATCAAGAGTACATTTCAAGTTTTAAACATTACAAACAATATTGGGAATACATAGAAACACACAATCAAGAGTACATTACAATTTTAAACATTACAAACAATATTGTGAATACATGGACACACACAATCAAGAGTACATTTCAAGTTTTAAACATTACAAACAATATTGGGAATACAAAGACACACACAATCAAGAGTACATTACAAGTTTTAAACATTACAAACAATATTGTGAATACATAGACACACACAATCAAGAGTACATTTCAAGTTTTAAACATTACAAACAATATTGTGAATACAAAGACACACACAATCAAGAGTACATTTCAAGTTTTAAACATTACAAACAATATTGTGAATACATATACACACAAAATCAAGAGTACATTTCAAGTTTTAAACATTACAAACAATATTCTGAATACATAGACACACACAATCAAGAGTACATTTCAAGTTTTAAACATTACAAACAATATTCTGAATACATAGGCACACACAATCAAAAGTACATTTCAAGTTTTAAACAATACAAACAATATTTTGAATACATAGA
>APFE030245819.1:0-23188 GCA_000404065.3 Pinus taeda
TGGCATTATGGTTCTGGTATGATTTCAGATGTTGTACTTGATGGCAACACCCATGGCATGGCTCTCATTTTGATAAAAATAAAGAAGTACACAGGAGAACAGTTCAGGAGGTGCATACTCGCAGGTATGCCATGCAGGGACCGCGTCCAAATACGCGGATTACCCATCCATGAGGTGCGTACCCCAGTGCACACATTCCAAGGAAGTTAAACGCCCACACGTGGGGTTTCTCATGGTATTTAGCCAACAGTATTGGGTTATCATGGTTTTGATCCGTGGTATTGATTATTTTATTATTATTATTGAGCCCCATGATCCTTGATTCGAGGAAGAGCTTGCCTATATAAAGTAAAGGAGATCATTTGGCTTGAGCATCTTTTTTGAGTGATTGAATATCTTAAGATCTGATTTATTGGGTTCTCGGTTCTTAAAAGATTGATTTATAAAGGAGAAGTTAGAGGCGAATCGGTGAAGGGTGATCTCTTGAGCACAAGTTTAGATCTGAGCATCTGAGGTTATTTCAGCCCTAGTCCAAGGTACGCAGAGGCGCCGAAGGTTCAGTGCGTGGGTACGCAGAGGCGCCAAAGGTTCAGTGCGGGGGTACGCAGAGGCGTCGAAGGTTCTGTGCGTGGGTACGCAGAAGTGGTGAAGGCTCAGTGCGTAGGTACGCAGGGCAGCTGTGGTTCAGATGCGTGCTTTCTGTAGCAGCACGCGGCGCGATTATTCTTCTGAGTGCGTACTTTCTGAGAAGTACGCGGCGCGATACTGTTTTTGGGTGCGTACCTGCTGGAAAGTACGCGGCGCGATAGTGGCATTGGGTGCGTACGGTACGCAGTTTAGTAAAAGGAGCAGAGCGTGGCCACGCAGTCCAGAAGAAGGAGATCTGTGGGTATACGCAGAGAAGCAGAAGGTGAACTGCGTAGCAACGCAGGCCAGTAAAAAGGAAAACCGTGTATCTGTGTTAAGATCTATTGATTGGATTTTTCTGTTGAAAAGATGTTCTGGGTTCTGTTCTGTTATTGTTGATCTGGTTATTACAGCTGACTCTTTAATTTACATGTACTTGATGATCAATTGATGTATATGGATCCAGTTTGAAAATTTATGAAAAGTGGTCCTTGAAAAGAAGTAGGGGGTTGTAGCTCCCTTTCAGGAGAGACTGGAAAACGAGAGAGAGTTGTAGCTCTCAGCAGGTTGCAGCCTGCGTACTGGTAAAGGACTGCACCAGTGCAAGATCATTGTAAAAGGAGTTTCTAATTTGAAAGAAGATAGAGACATATTGCAGCAGGTGGTTTTCACCCACATTGGGTTTCCACCTTATATCTGGTGTTCTTTGATGTGACTGTCTGATTTTCTTGTTCATGCTCATTATTTATGGTATTGATATGCAAAAATAATTCAAAGTATAAATAAGAAAGATTTGGTAAAAGAATTAGATAATACTGATTCACCCCCCCTCTCAGTATTATTGTCAACACTGGTCAAATACACCATCCTGGTGATGATGTACCACACACCTATCTTCTTTCCTAGAGGTTGAATTGGTCCTACAAAATCAATCGCCCACTTCTCAAATGACGGCAATGACAACTGCAGGTTTAGAGGCAGATCATCCCTCAACAATGGCCTACCCATCCTTTAACATGCGTCACGTGCCCTATAATAACCCTAGGAATCCTTATGCAACATCGGCCGCCACAGCCCAAGGGTAAAATCTTCTGCGCTGTTGATTTTCCTACAAAATGTCCTCCCGCAGCTCCTCCATGAGCTTCAGTGAGGATGCTACATCGTTCAAACTTAGGCACATAACATCACAATATTTCATCTGACCACATTTTATATAAGTGCCCTACAATGACAGAAAAGTCTGTCACATGCACCACCAACTCCTTCTTTTGTTGACCAGTATTCCTCTCTGGGGCTACCCCTGTCATCAAGAAGTGTATGATATCTACAAAGTGATTGTCTGTGACACGCATTGCAAAGAGTTGCACATCAGGCAGTCCTTCCTCCAAATTAGTAGGCTCCTCTCCTATTTCAATGTGGGATAGATGATCTGGTCTGCAATTCAATTGTCCTAGCTTCACAATAACTTTGAAATCATATTCCTAAAATAGCAACAACCATCTGCATATCTTCCCCCCCAACACAAGCTTATTAACCAAGTACTTCAATGCAAAATGGTTTGTATACATCTTAAAGTGTTCACCTAGAAAGTAGTGTCTGAACTTCTAGAGCATGCATACCATGGCCAAACCTTCGCGCTCTGTCGTTGAATAATTCTTCTTAGCTTTAGAAAACTTCAAACTCGAAAATGCTATAGGGTGATCCAATTCTCGCTCATCGGCTTGTGCTAGTACTACCCTGAGCGCAGTACAAGATGCATCCTCATGCACATGAAATTCCTTCTTCTAATCCAGGAAGACTAGGATCGATGTGGTGAACATATTCTCCTCTAACAAATCTAAGCTTTGCTAACATTCTTCATTCCAACAGAATGTAGCATCCTTCCTTAGCAACTTCTCCATCGGCATGGTAATCTAGGCATAACTCTTAATGGACATTCTATAGTACCCCGTATGCCCTAGTGTTGCGCGTAGCTGTTTCACACTTCTTGGTGCCTCTAAATTAATTATAACTGCTATCTTAGATGAGTTGACCATTAATCCTTGTTTTCACACCTCATGGCCCAGCAAGATTCCAAGAGGAACACAAAGCAAACATCTCTTCAAATTGAGCATGATTTGATACCTCTAGAATGTGTCCAACATCAATTGTAAGTTGGCTACATGGCATTTCACCAGCCCAAACACCATCTAATTGTCAAAGTATACCTCTAGAAACTTGTGAATGAAGTCCTTAAACGTCATAGTCACTAAGAGCGAAACGATCGTTGGCATGTTCTCTAGTCCAAAAGGCATTACAATATACTAGAAACACTCCCACTTTGTGGCAAAGGTCGTCTTACTTCTATCCTCTAGCACGATCTTGATCTGATTGTACCCCGAAAACTCATACGTGAATGAATATGCTTCTTGTCTTCTTACATTATCTAGCACTTCATTAGTGAATAGAGTTGGAAAGGGATTATGTATGCAGGTGTCATTCAACCTCCTAAGATCTCTGCATATCCTTATTTCATCCTTCTACTTCTTTTCCTGAACTACTATTGGGCTTACCCAATCAGACTCTTCTACTGGTTCAATAATACCCGCTGCAAGCATTTTATCCAACTCTAAGAAAACCCTTTCTTTATACTTCAGATTGAGGTGGTAAGGCCTCTTCTTAATCGTCTTCGCATCTAGTTTCAATGTAATTTTCATAACTCCCAGGTCCCCTTTATCCCTTTTAACTCTGAAAACTTCATAGGGAACAAGTCTTAGTATTCATGGAGAAATTCAGTGACCTTATCTACCGTTGCATCATCCTAGTAGTCCCCAATCTTTGCAAAGTTTGGCTCACCTTTGTTACAATGTTCACTTGTCTTGTTTTTAGCAGCATGGTGATATCTGGATTTTCAATTTGTGGTCCTTCAACTTCACAGTGACCTTCAGTCTCTATGATATTAATGTTCCTTGGATCCTCCTCCTATTCTTCAGTAGTCACATCATAGCACTCCAGTGTGTGGCGCAATTTAGTTGAATTAAGTCCAAGGGATCCTGCAGTACTCTGAAGATTGTTGCCTTGAATTCTTTCAATGCCTCATCAATACATTCAAATCCATCCTCAAAGTTAAACGTCATCAAGAACCCTTGTTGCAAAATGTCCCATTATTTAGTGCCATGACGGAGCTCTATTTCCAAGTACAAGTTCATCGATATTACATCCAAAGTATGACAAAACAGACACACCCATTCAGGCTAAGGCTCTACTACATAAACCTTAGTTCAATTGGCTAGGTGATCACGTGGATCATCCCTTCCATCATATTTCCTTATTAACCACACTTGTGGGTGACCAAAACTGTAATCTCATCATCTTTCTCTACATGCACCAATCATCAAAATTGTCTTTGTGCGTACCACACCATCTCACAGGCATAGCACACAGTGCCCAATTGAAGGCCTGGAAGCAATGCTTCTCTGGAACTTCCCTTTCGAAAGCATCCAAAAATTTATCGACATTAGTTAAACCATCATAGTAAGGCAAAATTCTTACCTTTGTTGATACACAATGCAATGACTTGGTCATCATATTACAGTGCAACATAGATACTTCATGCAGTTAGTTCTGCTAGTGCTCCAACTCCTCATCTAAATCTAATGTGAAGGAACTTTTGCAGTTCTAAGTAATGCATCCATCTACTATTGGATTCACCCAATCCTGATCTCATGTTGTTATCTTATAAATTTAGTCCAAATCATCATCACTTTCATAATCACAGACTGGTTCAGTATAGCACGATCCTTCTGTAGGATCCAAGGGCACTACTACGTGGAGATATTTATTCTCAAATATCATCTTCCACTTCTTCAAATTGATTACCCAATTCATGTTAGTAGCCCAATCAATCCCAAGGACCATAGGGTAGTTATTGTTGTCATCCATAATCTCCATCACTTCCAAATCAGCCAATGCGCTTACACCCTCACTATCAACTATCACTCCCTGCAACCTTCCCATGGGGATGATTTTCTATTGATTTTCCATTCTTAACTGAATCAGAGACCACTATAGCGCAGGTTTCCCCATCCTCTCCCATGTCCGTTTAGGTGAAACATTCACGTCTAACCCTAGATCTAGAATAACTTGATCCATCTCATATTCTCCTATCTACGTAGTGAGCCTCATCTCATGTCCTGTTCTTGCCTTATTCTTACCAATATTCCTAACTAAGCGTGGTCCGTCAGGAGCATTTTATTTTCTAATGCATTTATTTATCAGATCCTATAGTACTTTCACAACCTTACTATCACGCACCAACTTCATACAAGTCTCCAAGAATGTAGTAAGCATGGAAGGGTACATCTCTTCAGTTAGCTTATCCTAACTTCCTGAGGTAGAGACCTCGATGAATATTTTATTTGCTTCCATAAACGTTCCTTTACGTGATCTATATCAAACTTGATCTCCTTTTCTAGCACTTTGTGGACCCATTCACCTTATTCAGGTTGCTTCCCCTTATCTTCACCAGCTTTCATTCTACTCTGCAACACAATATTTATCTTAGGATCTTCCTCGCGTGGCTCAACACTCATCATTTGCAAGTTTTGAGTCAGCTGCACCCCCTTTTCATTTATCTTAGCCACTAATACAGGGTAAACCTCTATTGCATGGTCAAACTGAGTACAATATTGACATGACAGACATGTCAAGTTCATGCAATCTTGTACGTAGTGTCCCGGTCCTCCATAGTGTAACAAATGACTTGTCCCTGAACTCTACCAAGTGCTCCTCCACCTCGCCCTTGTCCGCACCCCTGATATTCACCTCATGTTCCCCAGTGCCTTGGTCCAGAGGTCGTTTTTCTACTTACACCCTATATGCAAGCATTCTATCCATCATTAGCTCATAACTATGGTAATTACGCTCATCATGATCCACCGATTGATAGATGTTGCAGAAGAGTTGTTGCAATGTCTGTACATATTTCTACAACAAATGGCAATTGTCTATCACTTGCTCTCCAGCCACCTGACAAATAACACACCATAGCGTGGGCCCTGTACTTGGCCCTTCTTAAGCTTCTGATCTTAGAGGAGTTGGTCCCCCTGCTGCAACATAATTCGCAAAGATTGGACAACGATCTTTGTCATGCCACTAACTTTTGCACTTCAGGCACCAAACTTATTTGCACACCTCTCGCCGAGCTGTTCCATCTTTCTTTAGACTCTAAAATTCTAGGCACATGTTCTAAAACTACGTGCGAATTTGTTGAGCCCCTAAATTAGTATCTTGCATCGGTGTCTTGTGCAATCTCATTGCAATCTCTAGGGATTCTGTTTAGGTTCCAATATTTTGTTGTGATAAAGCAACCCTTAGATGAGGTAGGAGTGAAGCCACAAACCATTCGTTATGCTTCCCATCCATAATATTCACGTTGGCTTCACGAATTGTGCACTTCAACCTACAATCCAAATCACAGGGTGTCTCGCCAGGCTTCATCATGATCTTATTGAATCCCACAATTGATTGAGCTTCCGATTTGTGCCTGCTAAATTCCTTATTCAGCGCATTCTGAATATCTTCTAATGAAGGTGTTAGCACCTAAATCCACATTAGGCTGAAGGAAGGAAAAATTCAGGGTAACCACAAACCAAGCTTATTCTGGTAGCTAGCCCTACCAGAACAGGAGAGGGCTCTCTCTGAGTCACACTCAGTGAATAGATAAACGAAATGGCCTCAGATGACTTACAGTGAAATATTTATCTTAGGCTAGTAAGTGAATATGGATACAAGAAGTGATTTATATGAATGACTGTGTTTCTGGGATGGAATGGGACCAATGAACCTCAATGAACAGAGAATTTAATACAAAGGCACAGATTACTTCATGAGGCAAGATAGGCGGAGAGTCCAACAATTTAGTTCTAAACAACACTGAATGGAGAGATTGCTTAGGAGAGTGAAAAGGGCATTAGTATATGAATCTTTTCAATAGACGAAAGAACACTAAACATAAAATTTTCCCACAGGTAGAGCAATAAAACTGAATTCTACCTTATCTAACTCAGAAAATTTCATTGGAAATGAATATGAAATGAACTATGAAACATAAAGAGGTACATATGAAACATAAGAGACACATTTTCTACACTCACAACGACATGAATCTCATGAAACAGAGCCGCTGCCTTTCATTAATCCTCTGTAAAAATATACAATGAAGAAACATAGTTTCTTTCCCACAGTCTCCCAGAAGTTACAAGCCAACCAACCCTTTGTAAATATGTTGCATACAATATATAGAATGTGCCATGAAGAGATAGAACACCCAAGGGTTGGGGAGATACTTGAATCATTACAAAATGAAGGTGGAGAGCCAAACATCAACTACAGGTGCAGCGTCACAAACATGACAAAAGGCTTGGGGTGACTGTTTGCCTTCCTTTGCCACTTGGATAGAAGCCCATTTGGAGTGAAAATATTTTAAGTGCCACCATAGGTGCCGGAAAAGTAAAGTATAGATGAGCGGGCCCACTTTGGAGAATTCGCGAATCGAAATTTCGCGAAACAGAGGTAAATTGGGCCTTTTTTCCTATATGCGTCGTGCCATTTTCTATATGCGCCACGTCACTTCGGGGCCAGTTTTGAGGCACTTGCAGGAGTCCAAAATGTTCCCAAGTGTGCCTGTTGGAAAGCCTGTCCTGTCTACATTCCAACCCAAGTGGAAGTTTTGAATTTGGAGCTCATTTGTCCCTCCAAATATTCATTCTCCCAAGACTACTTCTTGTGTGTCAAAATAGGGGTAGTGAGGTCATTGTTTGGGTGTTTTTGACCTCCTGGAGACTCAAATCATGCCCAAAGTTCTTGCCCGAGTGCCAGTAGTCGTGATTTTTCATGGTGAATCCAAAAATGCAAGCCATTTGTCATTTATAGCTCCCAATCCTACGCATCGTGATAGTGGCACGATGCATAGGGAGAAAAAACCTGTGTTTGTGACCAAAAAATTCCCATGTGACCAAAATTGTCCCAAATTTCTTGAAATTTGGGATGGAGGTTCTCTAAGAGGCACTATACTGGGCCACAGAATTTTCAGCCAAGATTTGAAGTTGATCTTGTTCTTTTGCCTCTTTTGTTGCTCTACTTAATTTAGCCTTCAAGCTCCTTATCCGGGCCCTTGCACTCATGTTCCATGCCCTGTAATGACAAGCCATCCTCCTTAATATGGTTTTTTCTCTGTTGGCCTTCTCCAACAGTATCTCCAGGTGGATATTGATCCACTCTAGCCATGATTCACGGTCATTGTTGATCTCTTTCTCCAAGGTAGTGAGCTCGATCCTTCTTTGTTGGGTAGCTTGTCGATTTTCACGGATGCTTTGCATCTCCATGATCACATGCTGGTCCTCAAGCTACTTCTTCCTCTACTCTAGATACTTGATGATCCATCTAGCCCTCTCCACATTGAGCGATAAGTCTTGGATCTTCGTGTTCTACCCCTAAATAGTCATCCTAAGTTTGGCATTCTCTGCCTCTGCCTCATTATCCTGAATGAGGATGAAATCGGCCTCCTGTTCACCTAATGGCCCCTCATCATGCACGGGCCTCTTGCCCTTGTCATGTACCTGTGTCGTTGATGCCAAAAGAGAGGCCCCTTCCACCCTGGGTGGAGATAGCACTCGCTTTGCTACTGCAAACGAGTGCCTACCGCCTCTTTGATATGTAACAAAAACTGGCACGGTAGTGGTCTCATGGTGCTCATACTGATGAGAAGGACCACCCATCTCCTGCTCTAGCTCTGATAGTACCTGTGATGTGCTAAAGAAGTCACGGGAGATGAAGTCCTCCCAAGTAATACCCTGTAATCCCAACTGATGATCTACCAAAATCCGGAGAAGAGCAAACTGATACACACTATTAAGCTGTTGCTGAGGGGTCTTATGCAGCATGAAGGTGTTCATCCTCTCTATGTTCCTGCATATGAAAAATGGGAGGTTCATCATCCCCACCCTAGTAAAGTGCATGAGCAACTGGATGAGATAGGCATATAGTTGAGAGAACCTCCCCTCACAGCTGAAGTACTTCATGATCAATTTAATGAGTGGAGCATACTCATCTTTCAAGTATCTGAAGGGAAAGACTCTTGTGAGTTGACTCAAGAATTTGGCCTTGATGTAAGGCTCATAGTGTTTCCTATCTACCTTCTTCTTCTTATGCCACTGTTCTCCAACATTTGGTATACCTGTTGCCACTGATATAGTTTTAGGTGTCAATGTGAAAGTGACCCCGACCAAGATACACTGACCTCCATGTAGGTGAAGAACAAATAGATGGGCCAACTCATGATGAACTATAATATTTGCCACCCTTTGACAAAATTCAAAGCATGCTAGGTGCTGGAAACATGACATGCAAGAGGGCATGCTTGTAATTCAGTGAGGGTAGTGGGCGCATCCCTGACATGTTTGCCACTCTTGTGATGTCTCTTGGGAGACTACTCTTCTGAGGATGAGTCACTTTGTGTCTCCATCTCATACTTGGACGAATGTTGTGATGTCATGATTGCTGTGTGTACTGTGCTTATGCTACCCTTTGATGATGGTGTGAGGCTGGGTGCCTTTCTGATATCTGTCACCGAGGGGAACAATGAAACAAGGAGTACTAGGAAGGGAGTAATATGATGGAAATAGGGGTTATAGGGAGAAGTTTGTTTAGGGATATGGGAGGGGTTTGGGTACTTTGATAGGGTAGGGTTTGGGGTTTTGATAAGGTAGGGTTTGGGGTGTTATGTTGACCAAAGAGTGGGGGGATAGGGGAGAGGGTTTGGTAGTATTTTGGGGTAGGAATAATAGGAAAAATGAGAAAGGGAGGATAGGGAAAAATGGTAGGTGAGGGGAAAATGATGGGTGGAATCCAAACCTTGGCACTAACACCACACTTTTGCAACCCTAGCCATCATGGTTTTTGGTGTTTTCTTGTGGTTAGTTTTATGAATTTGGTTGCATTCAAACATCGCTATAAACCACCATACCATTTATAAAATTTGATGAACAAGTTATGTCATAGAGCCTACCTTTCACTTTGATGGGCTTCACAAAATTTTTGAGGTGATTTGGCACTGTTTCCGCCCTTGGTCTGTGTGTGCTGCGCGCAAAACCCAGTGCGCCATGCTCTGGGTGTGCGCTGCGCCCATTGGAAAATTGAACTGAGGGCTGGCTTTGTGTGCGCCGCACCCTCTGTGTGCACCGCGCCCCTGCGTATATGCACTGCGCTCCTTGAAACTGCCTCCAACTCACTCAAACACACACGATGCACACTCAAACCCTTTGCAACGTTTATCTAAGGCTTGGATTAGCACAATGACTTTGATTTTGGTGAAAACTTGTATATAAAGCTTTGGAAGTGATGGGTTAAATTTTTGATTCCTCGAAAACCCATTTTTCTAATGTTGTGTTTTGACACTTTTTCACTGACTTTAAAACACACTGATTTTCACTTTCCCTTTGAAAGTTTAGCTCAAACGATGAAATTTTCAGCACTCTTTGCAAGGATTGCACGACAGGACATTTGTCCATGGAAACCATGCCTGCACCTGAAGAAATCAACTAACGACTTTATTTTGAAAATTTTATCACAAATGACACTGTTTGACTTTTCTTCAAAACATAGTTTTGAAGAATAGTCAAAGTCTATCCTCATGACGATGAAGCTCTCTGAATCATAACTGTGTAAGGGCCTCACTCTAGCCTGCATGGCTTTATTGAATATGTTTAAAGACCAAATTGATGAATACCTAGACCTAAACATTGAAAATGACTTTTGTCCTTTAAAGGACTAGACGTTGACTGTCATGGACTTCGGTGATTATTGACAAAAGACCTGAGCTAGCAAGAGCCAGAAATGAGGGGGAATGACTAGCATTACCTTCTCCGTCAGATTATGGCATGCCCCTAGCGGAATACAGTTGGGTGAATGGAGCGGGACACCTAAAAATGAAATGCATAAAGAGTTTTGATCTCTGATGGAGGACTGACCAGACCGACTCTAACATTGCTCCAATGCGGGATGGTAGCTCCTTGGAGGTGCCAAGAACAGCAGATCTCTGGAAGTGCTAGACACTGCCTTCGTCCATTGGGCTATGGAGTCATCATTTCGACAAATAACACAGGACTCTGACTCATTTACGAAACTGAAATGACAGAAAAAAACTGACTCAAACTTGACATTGAAATGACTTAAAGGCTAACTTGACCAACTCTAACAAACTGAAATAAAATGGTATTTACAGTGACAGTGGAAGTAGCATTAATAACTTAGAAATGCTGTTTCTTGATCAGCCAACCATTGACCGGCCCTCCTGGACAATATTCCTCGTTCATTTCCTTCAGAAAAAAGGCATTCTGCCCCCGATATGCTGCAATATTGAAAGGACCTTTCCAAAGGTTCTCGAACTTACTGTGCTTTCCTTTCTCCTCATTTCTTGCATCCCACTTCAGAACCACATCATCCACCTGAAATTTGTCCACCTTCACCTTTCTGTCATAAATTTTCTTGATTTTCTCCTACAATTTGGATGTGTTCTTGAAAACTTCTTCTCTGGTCTGCTGCAAGTGGACCATTTGACTCAACCTTCTCTGCATGGTATCTTCTTCACTGCTGGCCTCCTGAAGAAGTTTGACTACCGGGGTAGCGAGAGAGGTAGGAAATACTGTATCAACTCCATAAACAAGCTCAAACGGTGACGTACCTATGGATTTCTTCTGACTGACCCGATCTGCCCAAAGCGCATTCACCAACCTCTTATGCCAGCTCTTCTTATTTATTTCCAGCAGCTTCTTGATTATGTTGACCAATGATTTGTTCGAATATTCCGCCAATCCATTGCCTTGTGAATGATAGGCAGTTGAGTGACCCAAAATGATGTGATATTTATGACAAAACTCTACCATTATTTTTTATTTGAAAGTTGTTGTGTTATCAGTGATTAGCTTGTTCGAGCAACCAAAGCGAGACAAGATGTTATTTTCAAGGAATGAAATGATTACCGCATATGTAGCTTGTTTGGTGGGAATTGCCTCAATCCATTTCGTGAAATAATCTGTGGCTGTGAGGATCCATCTATGCTGTCCAGAAGAAGTGGGATGAATTTCGCCAATGAAATCCAATCCCCATTGCTGAAAAGGGGCACTCACCTCTATGGGCTTGAGTGGTAGAGTTTGTAACTTCCACTTTCCTTCGAAAATCTGACACTTATGACAGTGCATGACCATCTTATATACATCAACAAACAATGTCAGCCAATAGTATCCTACTCTCAGAATTTTGTTTGCTGTTGACTTCCAAAATAGGTGACAACCACAGTGTCCTTGGTGGCAGTCCTCCATGAATTTCTTTGCTTCCTTTTCCACCAAAAAATTTAACAAAATGCCACCAGGATCTTTCCAATACAGTGCAGAATTTAGAATGCAAAACTTGGCAGCCTTCAACTTGAGTGTTCTCGCTTTGTTTCTAGTCATGCCGGGCAGTGGTGACAAATTTTTAAGCACATATATGATATCTGAGTACCATGGAGAAAGAGCAAACATTTCATATACCTGAATTGACGATCCTTCCTCATCCTCATCGGACAAGGCAGCGATCAAATTTATGTCCAAGGCGTGCAAGTTTGATTCAGCCATTAACTTCACCAATCCCTGTCCTTTCACCAGCTTTGTGGGCTTTATTTCCACATCATATTCTAGCAAGGCTACAATCCACTTGCCTCTTCTTCCTTCTGGATCGGTCTACACTAAAAAATCTTTGACAATAGCATTAAGAACATAGGCCAAAATGTGAGAATGTAGAATATATACCTTGAAATCTTTCAATGCCTTCACAAATGCTAGGACCTGCTTCTCAATGATGTTGTACTTTAAGGTTGCATCTCTTATAACTTTGTTGAAGAATGCGATGGGTCTTTTGTGATCCTCTCTTTCCTACAATAAAATCGCTGCCATAGTATGCTCCGAAGCAAATGAAAACAATATGAAATCCTAAGTGTAGTCTGGGCTGACTAAAATTGGAGCTGAGGAAAGAGCCAATTTGACCAAATTGAAAGATTTTACAGCCTCCTCCGTCCATTTCACTTTGCTGTCCTTCTTAAGCATGTTTTTCATCTCCCTTAGGTGTTCAACAAGATTAGGTACAAAGCGACGTAGAAAATTTATCTTACCATTGAACGATTGTATCTCTTTTTTATTCTGAGGTAGATCGATTTGCTAAATTTCTTGCACGTGCTGGGTCAATACGAATGCCATATTTTAAGATAATGTGCCCGAGTAGTTTGCCTTCCTCCATGGCGAACAAGCTCTTCTTTGGATTCAATGACAAGCCATATTTTCTGCACTTTTGGAAGACCGTTTTAAGATGGTACATGTGCTCTTCATCAGATTTGGAAAACACCGTCAAACCATCCAGATACACCACCAAGAAGACATCCTTCTCATTTGCAAAAGCCAAGTCCATTGCCTGCTGAAATGTGGTGCCTGCATTCTTCAAACCGAAAGGCATTATAGCATAATGAAAGGTTCCCCATGGAGTGGTGAACACTGTCTTGTCTCGGTCATCTCCATGGACAAAAGCTTGGTTATATCCGGAATAACCATCAAATAGTGATATACGAGATGCTCCCACTACTCGCTGAAGTATATGGTCCATTTTGGGCAGTGGATAGTTGTCCTTCAATGAACCTTTGTTGAGATTTCTGAAATCAATGCATAAGCGAATCTCACCTGTCTTCTTCTGTATGGGCACCAAGTTAGAGGTCCAATATGAAAATCTGATGGGCACAATGATCCTTGATTTGTACATCCTGTTTATCTCCTTTTCAATAGATGGCAGCAACTTTGGATTTAGCCTTCTCAACTTCTGTCTGAATGGTTTTTGATTGGGCTTGATGGGTATAGTGTGTTGAATTATATTAGTATCATATGTATCTAATTCGGAATAGTCCCAAGCAAACACACCTGCAAATGAAGACATCAAACTGATATATTTGTCCTTGGTCTTTGGTGGCAATGCTTTGGACAATTTTACCAATTTAGGATTAACAGTTGTTCCGATGTTGACCTCTTCCACACCCTTCTTTGTTGGCTGCAACATTGGCTTGCAGGCTACATCATCTTGATCAAAGAGTTATTCTAGAGGTATCAAGCCTTTGGGAATAACCTTATTCTTCAGCTGCAATACGTCCATCTCATTGATCTGCACCTCATCTGTACCATTACCTTTATCATCATCATTTTCTTCATCAATTGAGGTCTCTTTGAACTTGCCTTTGTTTTGCAAAAAATCATCAATCTCCTCATCATCTTGGAATACTTGCCAATATCTCTGATTATCTGGAACGGTTGGCCGATGCTTGACATGGATTTCGAATTTATTGTTGGAGTTCATTGGGATCTTCAAACTACTTGTTGTCTTGGCAAGAGCATCAGCAATAGTATTTTGTATATGAGGCACACATGTCAAGGTGTATTCTGAAAATAATTTTAAAATGTCTAGAACTGCATTATGATAAGCCTGCATCCTAGGATTCTTTACTTGATATTATCCTCTAACCTGCTTGATAACCAATTCAGAGTTGCAATATACTGAAATCCTCTTAGCATTCAGCTTTCTTAGAATCTTTAGGCCAGGAAACAGAGCTTCATACTCAGCTTCATTATTTGAACACTCAAAAGCCAACTTGTAAGAGCATACCTGCACGTTACTAGGGACTTTGTTTGGGGCAGAGAAAGGACTGTGTATCTAAATTCCAATTCCAGCGCCATCATTTCCACTGCTCCATCGAAATCCATGGTCCACAAACCTTCTTCCTCCTCTTGCAAGTGTTGGAAATCTATTTGTTGTGCCTTGTCTGCTTGTTGTCCATCATTTTCAGCTAATTTCCCAATGGTGTTCTGCTGTTCTTGTCCTTCTTTCTTTAAAATTTCTCTGAAATTTTCTGTTATTTCCAGAATATTATCTGCTTCTACTAACTGAATATCTATATCATTGAAACTATCTGAATACAAAACAAAAGACTCTAAATCTATATGTACATAGTTAATTGGATGATTTATTGGTTTCTCCTTGCTTGTGATCATGTACTTCATTTTTTGTTCCCGATACAATTTCCTCATTTTTCCAAACACCAGAATCGTTGCATAGGAGAAATGTAGCTGTAGTGTTCTTTTCAGTTTCGCTACCCAAGACCTAGAAAGAATCATGCCAAACCTTGGAGGAATATCTGCTACCACAACATCCATCAAAACATTCTTCATTGGGAGCTGATCCAAACTCACAACCAAGTCTTTGATGAGACCTATACATCTTACTCTGCTGGAATCAAATGAATAGAGATCATGATATTGCTGGATGATGTCCAGGCCAAGGTTATCCATGATTGCCTTGGGCATGAGATTGTGAGAAGCTCTGGAATCGAACATCGAATTATGTAACACAAAATCATGCAATCTTAAACTGATATAAAACAGTGGCACATCACTATCAGGAGACTCTCCATTCGATGCTGGCCCAAAAATCATTTTAGGTTGATCATCTTCGACATTTACCATGTCGGACATTGCTTCCAAATTCAACATTTTAGATACTTGTCCTCTATAAATAATGTTCTTCATTATTTCAGTCAAGGGGATGGATACCTTTAATTTAGAAATCTCATTTTCCAAATCAAAAGCAAGAATCTTTTCTACCTCTTTGACTGGGATGTCTTTCCTTTCCTTTTCTTTAGATGCAACTTGCTGATGTGATTGTTCTACTGATGGTGACTTGCTACTCTCCAGATCAACCGCCTCCTTTCCTTTCCTTTGTGTAACTGTTGAATCATTCTTTGATGCATCAACCTCCTTCCTTTTCTGAATTGGTTTGACCATCACATCTTCGTTTCTAACTGAATATCACTGTTGTTGGGCAGACAAAGCATTCATATAGCCTCTTTGGTATTCATCAGATTCTTCCTCCAAGATGGTGTCATTTGCTAGAATGAAATCTACATCTTCGTCTACAACTGAACTCTCTGCATACTCTTCATCCTTAGTGAGATAAATAGGCAAATCATCAGGAGTAAAGAGGTTATTTTCTTCACCTATTACATTCCCGTCCTCATCTAATTCCTGTCCATGCACAAAATTTTGTTGCAAAGGTGTCTGTACTGGCTATTGTGGAGTCTTCTCTTGGGCTTGCTGATCTTTGTATCGTTGTTGCTGCCCACAAAAGTTAGGATTTCTAGCTTGTGGCTCCAGTTTGTCAAGTTTCACTCTTTCAAGCATCTTCTCTACCTTCTGAAGTAGCTAATATACTGAGGAAGATTCTTCCTTTGCAGTGACCTTCTTCTCTACCTTTGCTCTAGCTCTCTTGGTCAGCAGATTTGCTTCAATGCTGACCGCTATCTTTTGCATGTCTTCCATTGTGGCTGGTTCTTTCTCTCAATTGATAAGTCATGTCAGCATCAAAACCATCCGAGAACTTCACCATGGCTAGTCCCACAGGTGGCCTTAGATGATCTGGAATTTCGTTATAAACTGAATTGAATCTAATGCAATAGTCTTGGACTGACTCACCAGCGTTTCTTTTGATTTGCTCATATTCGGCCAGAATTTGAAGAGGATTCTTTTTCACTTCCCAGCGGTTTAAAAATTGTCTTTGAAGGTTAGCCAAGGTAGCGATACGTGCCGCTGGCAAACCTCTGAACCATTACCTCACTTCACCTGCAAATGTCTGTACAAAGAGTCTCATTGCCACATTCTCTGCATCGATCTCATGAAGTTCATAAAAGTCTGCCATTCTATCCACATGTTGCTGAGCAGTAATGCCATTAGGGGTGCCATCAAAAAACGGGATTTTGCTTTGGTAATCAGCGGGCATATCATCTAAAACTTGAGGCAAGACAAGAGGTGCGAAACGGGCAGCCATCACTCTTGGCGGATTTGTCCTCAGAGGTGTTGGAGGAGTGTGCATAGTTTCTAAGGCGCTAGCAATTGGAGTTTGAAGCTGAGCTAATTTGTAGTTACCAATCGACCAGTTAGCTCTTTCCATCTCCAAGTCTACAAGAAACTGTGGATTGTGGATAGTAGATTCAACTGCCCTTTTGGATTTGGTTTCGAACAATGATAATTCAAACTGTTCATCAAACTCTAGCTCTTCAATATACTCAAAAATGTCTGGGCATGAATGGGATTTGAACATGGGCGATATAGAGCTTTCTTGATGACGAATTATTGAAATCAAATTGGGATTTTCATAGATGTGTGGAGGGTCGGGATCTGGATTAGCTCTGTGTATCTTTTAGAAACTAGCGTGCTATCAAGAAAAATCAAAGGACACAACCGACTTTACTCAACCTATCAAATCCTAAAATTATCATCCGGAAGCTTGGAATTATTAAGAAGCAAGGGGAGTGATTTCATCCCCAGTGGATTCCCCACTATGTTAGCACCTAAATCCACCTTAGGCTGAAGGAAGGAAAAGTTCAGGGTAACCACAAACCAAGCTCAGTCTGGTAGCTAGCCCTACCAGAATAGGAGAGGGCTCTCTCCGAGTCACACTCAGTGAATAGATAAACGAAATGTCCTGAGATGACTTACAACGAAATATTTATCTTAGGCTAGTAAGTGAATATGGATACACGAAGTGATTTTTATGAATGATTGTGTTTCTGGGATGGTATGGGACCAATGGACCTCAATGAAAAGAGAATTTAATACAAAGGCACAGATTACTTCGTGAGGCAAGATAGGTGGAGAGTCTAGCAATTTAGTTTTAAACAATGCTGAATGGAGAGATTTCTTAGGAGAGTGAAAAGGGCATTAGTATATGAATCCTTTTCAACAGAAGAAAGAACACTAAACATGAAATTTTCCCACAGGAAAAGCAATAAAATTGAATTCTACCTTATCTAACTTAGAAAATTTCACTGGAAATGAATATGAAATGAACTATGAAACATAACAAGATACATATGAAACATAAGAGACACATTTTCTGCACTCACACCAACATGAATCTCATGAAACGGAGCCGCTGCCTTTCATTAATCCTCTGTAAAAATATACAATGAAGAAACAGAGTTTCTTTCCTACAGTCTCCCAAAAGTTACAATCCAACCAACCCTTTGCAAATATTTTTCATACATTATATAGAATGTACCATGAAGAGATAGAATGCCCAAGGGTTGTTCAGTTACTCGAATCATTACAAAATGAAGGTGGAGAGCCAAACATCAACTACAGGTGCAGCGTCACAAACATGACAAATGGCTTGGGGTGATTGTTTGCCTTCCTCTGCCACTTGGATAGAAGCCTATTTGGAGTGAAAATACTAAAAATTCCACCTTAGGTGCCGAAAACGTGAAGTGTAGATGAGCGGGCCCACTTTGGAGAAGTCGCAAATCGAAATTTCGCGAAATAGACGTAAATTGGACCTTTTTTCCTATATGCACCGCGCCATTTTCTATATGCATCGTGCCACTTTGGGGCCAGTTTTGAGGCACTTGTAGGAGTCCAAAATGTGTCCAAGTGTGCCTGTTTGAAGGCCTATCCTGTCTACTTTCCAATCCAAGTGGAATTTTTGAATTTGGAGGTCATTTTCCCCTCCAAATCTTCATTCTCCCAAGACTGCTTCCTGTGTGTCAAAATAGGGGCAGTGAGGTCATTGTTTGGGTGTTTTTGACCTCCTGGAGACTCAAATCATGCCCAAATTTCTTACCCGAGTGCCAATAGTGGTGATTGTGCATGGTGAATCCAAAAATGTAAGCCACTTGTCATTTGGAGCTACCAAATCCTACGCGTCATGCCAATGGTGCGGAGCACAGGGAGAAAAAACCTATGTTTGTGACCAAACAATTTCCATGTGACCAAAATTGTCCCAAATTACTTGAAATTTGGGCTGGAGGTTCTCTAAGAGGCACTATGTTGGGCCACAAAAGCTTTAGCCAAGATTCAAAGCTGATCTTTCTCTTTTGCCTCTTTTGCATCTTTTGTTGCTCTGCTCAATTTAGCCTTTAAGCTCCTTATCTAGGCCTTTTCACTCATGTTCCATGCCCTGTAATGACAAGCCATCCTCCTCAATATGGTTTTGTATCTGTTGGCCTTCTCCAATAGTCTCTCCAGGTGGATATTGATCCGCTCTAGCCATGACTCACGGTCATTGTTGATCTCTTGCTCTAAGATAGTGAGTTCGATCCTTCTTTGCTGGGCAGCTTGTCGATTTTCACGGATGCTTTGCAGCTCCATGATCACATGCTAGTCCTCAAGCTGGTTGTTCCTCTGCTCTAGATACTCAATGATCCATCTGGCCCTCTCCACATTGAGCGACAAGTCTTGGATCTTGTAGTGTCCTATCTAGGGTGCTAGATTGTTCTAAATTTATTATCAACCAGGGTGCGTATACTTAGAGGCGTGCGCCTAAAATATATAAGCATAAAGGATCTACTCTAGACCGATGATTCCTAAGTACAGTGCTGAGACTAGATCTAATGTTAAACTATCAATCAAAGCTTTAACTAAGCATCAAACCATATGCTATTAACAACTAAAACGCAATCCATAACATGCTGTGTATCACTAGATTTAAAGGCTTCGGTCTCCTTACAGAGACACCAACATGAAACCCCTATTTAATGTCACTCAACAGTCATGAATATTTAATATAAGCATGCAAAGTAAAAATCATAAGCATCATCCATATCAGTGCTTTACAAGCAACCCTGGATCGAATCCTTTACAGGATGTAATTCACAATCCAGATGAAGGTTTGTTCAAGCACATGCACAGACATCTAACAACGCATTCATAAACACAAACGTAAGCATCAATCAAATCCCTGAGCATATAAATCGAATTCAAATACCATTCAAACGCTTGACTGTAAAATGAAATTAAAATCACAATGCAAATACAATGCAAACGTAATTAAAATGTCGGTATACCATGCATGCAGGGCCCGTCCGCGTCTTTGGCACACAGAGATAGTCACACCACGATCACAGTATTAAGCAATGCACAAAGATTGTAATGCAATCTTATATTAAACCAAAAGCTCTGTTCTGAAGCGACAATGAATGTATATGTAAAACGTAACAATCTGCAATATCCAAAAGGTAGGTAGGTAAGTAAACGAACATATAACCCAGTTCGGCCTTTTAATTACATACATTACATCCTTTGAAAAATGGATGTTTATCCATGGGTGGCTGTTGCTGCTTTTGTAAAAACGCAGAGATGTTCCTATCCTATCTTACGCATATTAAAACTAGGAAACAACTAAAAATCGAATAGAGTATACTGAGTGCTATTGCTGCCTTTGTGCCAACATGCCATAGTTGACTAGGCATTGACCATGCATACAGGAGGGATATTTCTGCTGCGGGATAGGTGCTTGTCCATGCTTGGACATTCCTCTTTTCGCCCATACCTTTCGCTCTGACCTAGCTGTCATGCCACATGTCAAACGATAAGCCATTTACAGGTTGTTGAGACTTCTTGTAGTGATTTAGGCAAAAAATCCTAATTTATTAACACAAAACCCCTAAATCAATTTAAACGCAATTCAACAACTATAAAACTATTAATTAATTAATTTCCAAGGCATTTGAGGAATAAATGATGAGAAGAGGTAGGAAATGGTCATGTTTTGGGAGGGAAAAAGGGGTCATAGAATGGTACCAACATCTCTCCCCGACTTAATGATTTAGCATGTCCTCATGCTAACCCTGAAGTGCTTCCTTTAAACTCGGTTCCTGCCTGTACCTCTGCTGCCTTGAGTAATGTGTCAACGTTCTTCTTCACCTGGGCATCTTTTTGGTCATGGAGCTCTTGCTTTAGTCTTCTGTACTTTTCCTTGAGGGTCTTCTTTTGGCTGTACCATTTGGTGGCCCACTTGTAAATGTCTGTCTGCTCAGCTTCTAGCTCACTAACCCGCTCTTTTAACTTTTCATTTTTCTTTTGAACTTCTTTGCTCTGTGTACGGAGCATTTCATTTTCCTTTTTAATAACTTTCTCTAACATATTGGCCTCCATGAGCTCCTCTTTTAGTATTTCGATTTGCCTCTGTAATTTCTTCTGCTTCTTGCTGGGAGGTGATGACCCTCTTTCCTATCTATTATTGCTCTCGACTTCTATATCAGCTCCTGGGGGTGAATGGCTTTCAATATGCACATCGGCTCTTGGCCCTGGTGGTGAATGATCACTGCTTTGAATGTCCATCTGTATAGGTGCATTAGATTCTTCTTGTAACTGGACTTTCGATGCCCTTCTCATTCTTCTTGAGTAAGTGGTGAAGACTTTGTCTTGTTCTGCTCTTTTTGCATCTTCCTTCCTCATTTGTCTGGTCCTTATGCTGCTCACAAGTATCTTGTTAGCTCTGGATGATGCCGGAATCTCCTCATCAATGTCTTTCATAAACCCTGATTTCTCTTGTGATTTCTCTCTGTCTTCCTCGTCCCTGATCTGGTTGGCAGCTAGGAACTCCTTCCATGTTTTCCCTCTTCTTTGCATTTCATCTTCAATGAGAATTTTAATTAAACCAAAATGGTATAAACTTTTGTCCTCGTTTCCTTTCTGCTTCTGAATAGTTTTGGACATCTTGGTTAGGCTGTGTAGTAAGAAGTATGGTAAACTAATGACACATTGTTTCTTTATGTGCAGCAACAATTTGATGTGATACAAATAGACAATGTTGTAGCGGCCCTCACAGGTCACAAACTTCTAGAGTATGTAAACCATTTCGTCCCAAGGATGCACTAGCCAACTTATTGGGACGCCCTTTTTCCAATTTACTGCTGAGACTCGTGACCTGGACATGAATTGGGTCCACAATTTTTCTTTGAACTGTTTGGTTTTGAAGTATTTTTCTCCCTCTGGGCTAACCCCTGTTGCTTGGGCAATGGTGTCCTCTGAGACCCTGAATGAGAAAGTGCCTATCAAGGCCTTCTCCCCATTGAACGTGAAGGCAAATTGCTTGGCAACTTCTTCGTTGCTTCCATTGAATTTTTCTATGAATGATAGCCACTGTATTTCCCTCAGAATCGAAATACAGTCCTCGTGGTACTGAGAGCTATCAAATATATTTGGCTCGACCCTATTTGTCATCTTGGCAGAGGGTCGAGCTTCCTTACTTGCGAATTTGACAAGGAGGTCTGAGTTTATTACCTGAGATAATCGCTCCTTTAATGTTCACTGTGATGCTGGGTCGGTTTGTTATGTAGCTCGACGAGATTCGAAACTCTACCCTCGGTCCTTGCTGTGGAAGCTTATGCACCAGCGTATGCAAATGGAGTTATACGTCAACGTATATAATCCTGAGAACAAGTACAACGACCACTGTTTCCTCCTTTGTTAATGAAGCTCGATTCAGAATGTATTTAATTTCAAAACAGAGGAATAATGATAGTATCACTTGCATAAACGTTATGATAGGAGCGCTGAGAGGTGTACGTACGTCGGGTGGTGAATCATCACTCAGCCCATGCAACTTAATGAATAGGCCTATTGTCGCTTGCCTTGGTATAATTACCCTTTCTAATTTTTTCTATTAATTTTTTTCAAAAAGGTAGCCACGTGTCCTGTTGGTACTCTTCTAAGGGAAGGTGTAGATTTAGGAAGTGGATATGGCAGTAAATGGCTGTAGGATGCTTAGGGAGTATTGGAGTGAGGGGTGAATGAATTTTAAAGTAGGAAGTAGATTGGGGTAGGGAAGAATTAGGGGAATAAGAAGGGATGGAAAATGTGCCTTTGGAACTAATTACTAACAGTCATAGCTATTAGAATTAACATAAAAATTAATCTAAGAAATTAAGTGTTAAAAACAAGGAATACATTACACTGTTTGACTGCTGTTGCATTGACATGCTGAGTAGAGCTAACTTTTCACTGTTGTTTGATTTCTTTGCTGTTTATAACAGGTCCCTTGAGGTATGCAACAGGTCCCTCTGCAGTGCTGAAGATGTTCATGCAATTCTTTGTGTGCATACAGGTGCTGCTGAGCTTGGGTGCTTGATTGATGAAGTCCTGATGAAGTCTTGATCATGCTGTTGTAGAAACTTGCTGGAGCTGTATTGAAGTGATTTTCTTTTGAAGTATCAATCTCCTAACAGGTCCCTTTGATATGTCTAAACAGGTCCCTTACTGCTGATATTACTGCTGGTGCTGGTAGCATGGTCTTCTTGGAGAGAACAGGTCCCCCTGCATAATATTTACAACCAGGTCCCTCTGATATAAAACAATGACAAGACAGCTTATTCATTGAAGTCTGGAATGGTGGAACAAATTTGGAAAATTTACGAAAAAAATTTGTACAATGGAGAGATAAGAAAATAAGAATACTGATGCTCCTCTCCCCCACAAAAATTTTGAGTTGTCCTCAAGTCAATATTAAGGTGAAACATGAAACAGTGATAAAGAAAAAGAATTCTTACCTGCCAACGAATTGGTTTTCAAGTAGGAATTCGAGGTTAGAGTGTGCCAGAATCTGGTTTTCACATCTAACCCAGTTATTTATTTTAATTTTTTTTTATGTTTTGTTTTGTTTGTTTTATTTTTTATTTTATATA
>APFE030245819.1:30090-43538 GCA_000404065.3 Pinus taeda
ATAGTTCGGTGTTTAGATTTTTGTAAGTTATAGATAAACTGTTCCAAGTATTCCTCTAAGGTTTCATCCTCTTGTTGGCTCATTCTAAAGATGTCATCTTTAGAGTCTTTGGATTTGCAATAGGGTTGATATTTCCTTAGAAATACTTTTTTCATACCATCCCAATCAGTGATAGTATGCTCACCAAGCCCCATGAACCATCTCAAGGCTGATGCTTTTAGTGTGGCTGGAAAGAGTCTGAGCCTATGGGCATCATCAGTATAGCCATATGTCCGACATACAATGCCAAATTCGAACAAGAATGAGTCCGGATCTTCTGAAGCCATACCATAGAAATTAGGTAGCACTGATGGTGGTATATTTTTCATTTTGATCTCATCATCTTCCTGTGGTTCTTGTATGGGAAAAGGAAAAGTGGACTCTTCCTCATCTCTCTATCTTTGATGTGGTGCTGACCCATCTCCTTCCTCAGCCATCTTAGTAGATTTCTCGGTATCAGAGTCACTTCCTTCAAAGAGGTGATTAAGGTAAGAGTGTTAAGTCTCTGGAGTGTGTTCAATCTCTCGAGTGTATTGAATCACTGCACTACTTTCCCCTTGTGTGGCAGACCTAGGAAAGTCCCTCTTCTGAGATTTATGTATGTATAAAGTTTGCCTTTCAACGAGAGTAAGTCTCTATCCTGATTTTTGTTTATCCTCTAACGCTTGAATGAAATTTTCCTCAGCTAGTGTTGAATTCTTTACAGAGTCTGCTCCTGATGATGATGGGTTAGTTTTTGAATGGTGGGGGGTTCTTCTGAATCTACCCTGATTGTCTCTAAACCTAGGCATAAATGAACATGACTTTTGACTAAATTTTTGTTGATTTTTATCTATTAAATTTTTTTCTTTCAATCCTTTAAGTACGCCTCCCCGGCAACGGCGCCAAAAAGTAGTGTCCTATCTAGGGTGCTAGATTGGTCTAAATTTATTATCAACCAAGGTGCGTATACTTAGAACCGTGCGCCTAAAATATATAAGCATAAAGGATCTACTCTAGACCGATGATTCCTAAGTACAGTGCTGAGACTAGATCTAATGTTAAACTATCAATCAAAGCTTTAACTAAGCATCAAACCATATGCTATTAACAACTAAAACGCAATCCATAACATGCTGTGTATCACTAGATTTAAAGGCTTCGGTCTCCTTACAGAGACACCAACATGAAACCCCTGTTTAATGTCACTCAACAGTCATGAATATTTAATGTAAGCATGCAAAGTAAAAATCATAAGCATCGTCCATATCAATGCTTTACAAGCAACCCTAGATCAAATCCTTTACAGGATGTAATTCACAATCCAGATGAAGGTTTGTTCAAGCACATGCACAGACATCTAACAACGCATTCATAAACACAAACATAAGCATCAATCAAATCCCTGAGCATATAAATCAAATTCAAATACCATTCAAACGCTTGACTGTAAAATGAAATTAAAATCACAATGCAAATACAATGCAAACGTAATTAAAATGTCGGTATACCATGCACGCAGGGCTCGTCCGCGTCTTTGGCACACCGAGATAGTCACACCATGATCACAGTATTAAGCAATGCACAGAGATTGTAATGAAATCTTATATTAAACCAAAAGCTCTGTTTTGGGGTGACAATGAATGTATATGTAAAACGTAACAGTCTGCAATATCCAAAAGGTAGGTAGGTAAGTAAACGAACATATAACCCGGTTCGGCCTTTTAATTACATACATTACATCCTTTGAAAAATGGATGTTTATCCATGGGCGGCTGTTGCTGCTTTTGTAAAAACACAGAGATGTTCCTATCCTATCTTACGCATATTAAAACTAGGAAACAACTAAAAATCGAATAGACTGTAACTGAGTGCTGTTGCTGCCTTTGTGCCAACATGCCATAGTTGACTAGGCGTTGACCGTGCATACAAGAGGGATATTTCTACTACGGGATAGGTGCTTGTCCATGCTTGGACATTCCTCTTTTCGCCCATACCTTTCGCTCTGACCTGGCTGTCATGCCACATGTCAAACGATAAGCCATTTACAGGTTGTTGAGACTTCCTGTAGTGATTTAGGCCAAAAATCCCAATTTATTAACACAAAACCCCTAAATCAATTTAAATGCAATTCAACAACTATAAAACTATTAATTAATTAATTTCAAGGGCATTTGAGGAATAAATGATGAGAAGAGGTAGGAAATGGTCATGTTTTGGGAGGGAAAAAGGGGTCATAGAATGGTACCAACAGATCTCAGTGTTCTGCTCCGGAATAGTCATCTTGAGTTTGGCATTCTCCGCCTCTGCCTCATCATCGTGAATGAGGATGAAATCAGCCTCCTATTCAACTGATGGCCCCTCATCATGCACGGGCCTCTTGCCCTTGTCTAGTACCTGCGTCGTTGATGCAGGAAGTGAGGGCCCTTCCACCCTAGGTGGAGATAACACTCGCTTTGCTACTGCAAACAAGTGCCTACTGCCACTCTGACATGTAACAAAAACTGGCATGGTAGTGGTCTCATGGTGCTCATATTGATGAGAAGGACCACCCATCTCCTACTCTAGCTCTGATAGTACCTATGATGTGCTGAAGAAGTCACGGGAGATGAAGTCCTCCCAAGAAATGCCCTGTAATCCCAACTGATGATCTACCAAAATCCAGATAAGAGAAAAGTGATACACATTGTTAAGCTGCTGCTGAGGGGTCTTATGTAGCATGAAGGTATTCATCCTCTCTATGTTCCTGCATATGAAAAATGGGAGGTTCATCATCCTTACCCTGGTAAAGTGCATGAGCAACCGGATGTGATAGGCATATAGTCGAGAGAACCTCCCCTCATAGCTGAAGTACTTCATGATGAATTTCATGAGTGGAGCATACTCATCTTTCAAGTATCTGAAGGGAAAGACTCTTGTGAGCTGACTCATGAATCTGGCCTTGATGTAAGGCTCATAGTGTTGCCTATCTACCTTCTTCTTCTTATGTCACTGTTCTACAACATTTGGTATACCTGTTGCCACTGATATAGTTTCGGGTGTCAATGTGAAAGTGACCCCAGCCAGGATAGACTGACCTCCATGTAGGTGAAGCACAAATAGATGGGCCAACTCATGATGAACTGTAATATTTGCCACCTTTTGACAAAATTCAAAAACATGCTAGGTGCTGGAAACATGACATGGCAAGAGGTCATGCTTGTAATTCAGTGAGGGTAGTGGGCTCATCCCTGACATGTTTGCCACTCTTGTGATGTCCCTTGGGAGCCTGCTCTTACGAGGATGAGTCACTTTGTGTCTCCATATCATACTCTGATGAATGATGTGATGTCATGACTAATGTGTGTACTGTGCTTATGCTGCCCTTTGATGATGATGTGAGGTTTGGGTGCCTTTTTGATATCTGTCACCAAGGGGAACAATGAAACAGGGAGTATTAGGAAGGGAGTAATATGATGGGAATAGGGGTTATAGGGAGAAGTTTGTTTAGGGATATGGCAGGGGTTTGCGTTTTTTGATAGGGTAGGGTTTGGGGTTTTGACAAGGTAGGGTTTGTGGTGTTATGTTGACCAAAGAGTGGGGGGATAGCTGAGAGGGTTTGGTAGTATTTTAGGGTAGGAATAATAAGAAAAATGAGAAAGGGAGGATAGGACAAAATGGTTGGTAAGGGGAAAATGATGGGTGGAATGGAACCTTGGCACTAACACCACACTTTGCAACCCTAGCCATCATGGTTTTTGGTGTTTTCTTGTGGTTGATTTTATGAATTTGGTTGCATTCAAACATCGCTACAAACCACCATATCATTTATAAAATTTGATGAACAAGTCATGTCATAGAGCCTACCTTTCACTTTGATGAGCTTCACAAAATTTTTGAGGTGATTTGGCACTATTTCGGTCCTTCGTCTGTGTGCGCCGCACACAAAACCTAGTGCACCACGCCCTGGGTGTGCGCTGCGCCCTGGATGTGCACTATGCCCGTTGAAAAATTGAATTGAGGGCTACCTCTGTGTGCACCGCGCCCCTGCGTATATGCACCACGCTCCTTGAAACTACCTCCAACTCACTCAAACACACATGATGCACACTCAAACCCTTTGCAACGTTTATCTAAGGCTTGGATTAACACAATGACTTTGATTTTGATGAAAACTTGTATATAAAGCTTTGGAAGTGATGGGTTAACTTTTTCCTTCCTCGAAAACCCATTTTTCTAATGTTGTGTTTTGACACTTTTTCGCTGACTTTAAAACACACCAATTTTCACTTTCCGTTTGAAATTTTAGCTCAAATGATGAAATTTTCGGCACTCTTTGCAGGGATTGCACGATAGGACATTTGGCCACAGAAACCATGCCTGCACCTGAAGAAATCAAGTGATGAATTTTTTTTTTAATTTTATCACAAATGACACTATTTGACTTTTCTTCAAAACAGAGTTTTGAAGAACAGTCGAAGTCTATCCTCATGAAGATGAAGCTCTCTGAATCATAACTGTGTAAGGGCCTCACTCTATCCTGCATGGCTTTATTGAAAATGTTTAAAGAGCAAATTGATGAATCCATAAACCTAAACATCGAAAATGACTTTTTTCCTTTAAAGGACCAGACCTTGACTGTCATGGACTTTGGTGATTATTGACAAAAGACCTGAGCCATCAGGAGCCAGACATGAGGGGGAACAACTAGCATGACCTTCTCCATTAGATTATGGCATGCCCCTAGCGGAATGCAGCTGGGTGAATGGAGCGGGACACCTAAAATTGAAATGCATAAAGAGTTTTGATCTCTGATGGAGGACTGACCAGACCGACTCTAACAAAAGCCACTGAATTATCAGCACAATACTTAATGTACCATATTAGCGCGTGTTCCCACAATGCAGTAACAAACGTTTCTTCTTCATCTTATCATCTGTAATACGTTGAGCTTCCCATACAACCATCACGATGAACCAAAATTGGCCCAAGTCCTCAGTTCTCGACCGCTTGAACACAGGAAATTTTACTGAATGTGTCATATTGGATGGTGTCAGAGGTGGAAGTGGTGTGGGTGAAGGCGTATGCAGTGCAGTTTAAGATGTAGGTGGTGTGGGTGGATGGGGTATTTGTAGCAACCCCTGTTCTATCATGTCTTTGAAGCTTCTACAAGTTTCATCATTATTCAGATTATTTTCTAGATCCATCACATAAGGATTATTTTTCATCAACGTTTCGAACCAGCAACGGTGGTTCATCTTCAGGATGTGTAAGAATATTGAAAGACTGGTCTTATTTTTCCAATTCTATATATAGAGATGCTTATATCTTATATCTGTCGGCTAAGCATCTCTATATATATAATTGGAAAAATAAGACCAGTCTTTCAATATTCTTACACATCCTGAAGATGAACCACTGTTGCTGGTTTGAAATGTCGATAAAAAAGAATCCTTATGAAATGGATCTAGAAAATAATCTAAACCTTGTTTTATCAGTTGAACAATGGTATGGGGAGAAGCCTATGCTACTTCCTCGTCGTCACTCAGAGGAGTTCCAATCAACGGGCTATATTCAGGGCTTGATTCCCCTCTATCCCTAAATATCTTTCCACTTCGTGTATCTCCAAATATCAAGGTAGCTGCATAACCTACTTTTCAGACAAGAGTATCTTAATCCAAGTATTTAAAGACCTTAAATACTTACCTTGCGGTCCCTTGAAGAAGCGACACTCTGCTTCATTGTAACTAATTGAAGTATCAACCATGAACTCTATCACAAATCCTCCTATGATACCATCATGCTAGTGATCAACAGTGCGTGCGATTTTACTTCAAAGGCTTCTAATCTACGCACTAACTCCATGGTCTAGACTATTGGACCATCAAGCCTCCACCTTCCTAGGCCATCTGCCAATTTCGTGATCCACTCATATAATTAAACTTGGAAGGAACATAAGAATATTTCATGTATCTTTATGTACAAATATCTGTCTAACCACTATTCTTTCATCAATCATGGATTCCTGTTCTCTTGCACCGTGAATTTGTGGATTTTTCTATTTAATGAGTCTTTGTGTATGTTTTAACCCTATATAGAAATTACCTGCATATGGATTCTAAAACACAGAAAATAAACAATGTGAGAGCATAACACATAAAACACATATACATAGAGATTTTCCCCTGGATCCCAAAACCAGGACTACTAGCTTGATTTTTTTATTATATTCCTTTTTATGTTACAATACATATTTATGGATGCCAAAGCATCCAATACCATGGACTAAAAACCATCACATCCAAAACCATGGATCAAAAACCATAGGTAGGTTCGCCCAACCTAATATAGGGTCCAAAAAAAAATTTCTCGAGGCACTGCCCTAGACCTCGTAAAGGGGGGATACCCAACCCCCTCAAACCCACCAGACAAGGGGGGCTACTGCCCCCGCTGCACAATCGACACAATGAAGGGGGGACTCTGCCCCCCCTCTAACCCCCCAATTCATTACGTAGGTTAGTCGTGGAAAGAATATAACACAACCCAACACTTTCATCTCCTTCTTAGTTGGATTCCAGTAATGCGACATCACACATCTCTTTATGTAGATCCTGGTCCAGGCAATGAAACCATTTGTTGGATTGATGGGCCCTGACACAGGTTCAATGTTAATTAGCCAAGCAAATCCCTACACTACTGGCCCTTTCGGCATCAATCTACTAAGCATTGACTGAAGTCTCACCTGAAGCCATATGGGGGGATGCAAGAACCAATTTTCCGCACCCAGAGATGGTAGTGATCTCATTTAATACCCTAAACCTTCCTTTGTGAAATTCTATAAGCCTTTTAGGGCTTATCGATATACTCATCTTAGTTGTCCTCTAGACCTCCGCGAAGGTCTACAACTGCCTTATAACTACTATTACTTCCATAATTACCCAGATTAGCTTAAGTATCTAATAACTTCAACATGCATTAAGAGGATCTTCCCATAAACAAATATTCTTACTTGTGTTCATTTAACAAACAAAGCATATGGATTCGCACATCAATACAACATTAAAACATAAACCCAGTGTTCATCATAACATAATCATATGCATTTAAAACAGAAGTAAAATAGATCATACACATATAATTCCAGTATAATTCTCTTTATTTATGTTTCATATCTTCTTTACAGACTCTAACCACCCTATGCACATCGCTACAGTGGTCTGCACACTTAGCTGCAGACTTCTACCCTCGGCCTCTATGCACACAGTTGCAGAGGCTTTTTCCTCTGCTAAGACTCTTCGCTCTTAGCTCTCACAAACCCACTACATTTATCAATGACTTAAAACATATCAAGACTGAACTCCCTTAGACTCTTCTAAGACTCTCCATTTTATACAATCCCATGGTCCACGGACAATGGGTGGATCTCTTAAAGCTGACACAAGTTACATAAAAGAATGGCAGAAGCCCTTGATGATTCTTTACATTTTCACACTCCCCGACCACAAAATGTAGAGACTTTACACTTTTTATACAAAACTTGGGCTTTGCACCACAGAACTTGGGCTTTTAACCCCAAAATTGATCCTAGGGGACCCGTTCCCAACAAACATGTCATAAATATACATTATACAGGTCTTAATGAAAGGTATGAGCGTATGGGCCTTATGCATATCTCAAAATCACTGAGAAGCATTGATGGCTTATCACATTAGCTACATTATCATCTATTAGGTCATAAATTCATTTCTCAATCATTTAGAAATCGAAACATGATGAGAACGATACATTTTCATTGTCAAAAAACATATTCATAACCAACATATAAACAACAAAATTAATGAGGATACAACAACCATTAATGCCACATATAATCCAATACTTTTTACACAAAAAATACCAAGGAAAGGAACTCTTATTAATGAATGAAAAAGCCAACATATTATGGGACTATCGGGTTTCACCCAACCATAGATTAGCTCAGAAAAATCCCTCTTCATCCAATCATCCCCATTCCATATTCCAATCACAAATGTGGGAATCGAACAAAAAGAACCAACGAGGGATTCCCAAGGAAAAACCACCTCACCCTCATCAATAGAATCAAGTTTTACCATAACCCTCATTGAATCACTAAGCCATAAAAATGCATGGACCCCACGAGATTTCTCCACCTACTCCATGAGGAATATCCATGTCTCCTAGTCTTTAGGATTTACTGCAATCCACAATTCGATATAGGGATCACTAGGCCATACTCGAGACACCACCCTACCGTATATCTTGCAATTCGCCGGCAAGGATTCATAGGCCTAATCAAGGGAAACCACCTCTAGGATTTACTGTATATCCCGCCATTCACTATTTGAGGATTCCTATGCCAACTGAGGCATGAAATACTTGTCTTTACTGCAACCTACATTTCGGTTCAGGGGTCATGAGGCCATTGGATTTACCACAATCCACAGTCTAGTTCAAGGATCACTAGGCCATGTGTTCTTTCATTCAAAGATCCACCTCACTCAACTTCAAATACATCCAACAATCCAACTCAACCAAAACATGAGAATATCATCTGACCATGGCTATCCGTAAATGGAAAGGTAAGGTTGAAGAACATTATGCCCATGAAAACAAAAGAACGAAGAACACACATGCATAATCATGCATGCCAAATATAGCAAGGAAATCACACATACAAATTGATACATGCAAGTAATCTCGATGTAGTTGCTTTATCCTGCTCTGTCTTGCTTGATATTTTCTTCCTCTTTGCCTTCCTTTTCTTTCTTAATCCAATGCTAAAGTGCTCCAATAAAAAATCTAAGTCTCCAAGAGTGTGTGAGAGAGAGAATAGAGAGAAAAATCCAAAACTAAAGTAACCAAAAGCCATGAACTGATCCCCCGAAGCCTTTTTATTAATGTGGCCTCTATTTTCTTCATTTTCTATTATTTTCCTTCATTTTCCTCCTCACATGTAACCTGTGACCTTTCACCTTCCTTTTCTCTTAATTTCCATTATTTTCATAAATAAATTGCCAACAATTTCATTTTTCCTTTCTAAAACCTTTGCCAATTTTCTTAGCCATAATAACTTAAATGAACACCCACTAATTCAAGAGCATCTGGACTTAGCCAACAATATGAAATTATGTTCACATGTTGTTGCTAAACAAGTTTAATTTCACTGACCTGAGTGGTTATAAGTCAGTTTTTACCAAGAGGGTTGGATCTCTCAAGAAATGAGTTGTATTTCAATATTGTAATAAGTAGAAATTGTCTTAATTTAGATCCAAAGATAAGTTGTTAGCATAGGTGTGTGATAGATCTCGAAAATAGAGATTGACTGTTAGAATGTTTAAAAATAGAGATTGAGTTGTTAGGCAATATTGGATTGATAAAAAGAAGAAAAATGTAGTGTAGAAGGATCGATAGAGATGAGAGAGGATTGAGTGAAGCGAGAGTCAAGTAATAGAGTAAGGATTTCTAGATTGAAACAGGGGTCTTTTAAATTGTTGTAATTAAGCCAAAGGACCGAGACTCTGTAACATTGATACAATTTATTAATTGATTTTGTGTGTGATTATATATTGAGTCTTTGGAAACTCTCGTTTTGCCTTTGTTTATTTCTATTTAGGATGGAATCAAATATTTCTATGTTTTTATGCTTTATGTTATTAAATTCAGTGTTCAAAGGTTAATCAGGATCCTTAGTGTTAATAATAGTGGCGGAAGCCTACATTAAATCCTAGTTGTTGAACTGAAGTCCAAATAGCAGTGCGATATCAGGTCGACCTTTGGATTAACCTGCATCGCATCGCATCACAACATTCCATTGGTAGTTGAATAGACCTCAGGCCTTAAGACCAGGTGATTTGCAATCACCGATCCATCGCATCACAAATATTTCATGGTATGTGAATGAGCCTTGAGCATTAGGGAAGTGTGATATGCAATGGTGTGCTGCGATCGCTGATTAAATCACTTTGCAATGATTCAAAGGTGGAAGTACCAAGTCCTAAGCCCTTGCGATTTCCAATTGCAACATCAGTTGTGGATAGTCAAATCAAAGGCAGGTGATCAATGGTACATTACCTTAAAGTGGTTCTATTGATCGGGGAATATCAGTTATCGGGATTATATAAAGGAAATCAAAGCGGTGAAGCAAACAACCTGAATATAAAGGGGAAATGAATGTGGGGCTGATTGTTGATATTTATCGAAACAATTGATTCCTGTGTCATTTGTGGTATTAGAGCACAAAGAGATTAAGGTTGATTACAGTAAACATGCTACTAAGGAGAGGAGCTAGCATTGGTCGAGGAAGACTGGAAGAAAATTTAGTTTTGCTGGAGGAGATCCGAAGTCTACGTATGAGGATGGAAACGATTGGGATTGCTCAGAGAAGAGCACCTGATGAAGGGGATGATAGTGCTAAAGAAGAATCTTCTGAGGAGGAAGAAGAAGAGGAGGAAAATGAAACTACTAGAGTTGTTCAGATGTTGGCGAAAGTAGGAGGAAAAACAAATGTGAAAATTCCTATGTATGAAGGGATTCTCAATGCAAAAGAGCTAATGGATTGGAACAGGTCATTAGATAAATATTTTGACTATGAAGAGGAAGTTGATGACAAGAAGGTGAAATTTGCAATTACCAGATTGAAGGGTCATGTAGCTATTTGGTGGGATGAGCTACAGACATCTAGAACGAGGAAAGGAAAGTCCAAGATCAAGAAATGGGACAAAATGGTAAGTAAGATGAAAGCCAAATTTATGCCTAAAGATTATCAGTTAAATATTTTTAAATAGTTGCAGAATATAAGGCAAAAGGGAATGTCTATTAAAGAATACATAGAAGAGTTTTATAGATTATGTATTAGAGCAAGACATGCAGAGGATGACATGGAGATGTTTTCTAGATATATTAATGGCTTAAGATATGACATATAAGATGAGATTAGCTTGTTAATTTTGAAGACTATTGAGGATTCCTATAAAGCAAGTTTGAAGGCAGAGTAAAATATGTTGAGAAAACAGAATCAGAGGAATAGAGGAAGAAGCTCAGTAAGAGGTAGAGGAACTACCAAACCAAGGGGTTAACAACATCAACATGAAGCAGGTAGTTCAAGTAGCAAACCACCACAGAGAGGGGTTTTTAATAGAGGAAGATTTGTGCCTAGAGGAAGAGGCCGAGGAAGAGATATTCGTTGTTACAGATGTGGAGAATGGGGACATGTGTCATGGGATTGTCCTCATAATAAACTAGAAAGTCAGAGGAATGCCTATGTGGTTGAGGGAAAGCTAGAAACACCTCAACTTATGGAAAAGGAAGAACCTAGTAGGAAATCCCTATTGTTGAGAAGGACATTGCTTAAGACTCATAAAGAGATTGAAGAGCCAGCGCAGAGGAAGAATTTATTAAGAACTACCTGTAAATCAAAATGTAAGTG
Organism: Pinus taeda; assembly: GCA_000404065.3. NCBI lineage: Eukaryota > Viridiplantae > Streptophyta > Pinopsida > Pinales > Pinaceae > Pinus > Pinus taeda. The sequence goes on from APFE030245819.1 coordinate 41,534, forward strand.
TCGTAAAGTAATAATTGATAGTGGAAGCATTGATAACCTTGTTTCTACAGATATGGTGGAGAAGCTCGGATTAGCAAAGACAGTGCACCCTACTCCTTACAAAGTGTCATGGTTGCAAAAAGGACATCAAATTATTGTGACAGAACAATGCAAGGTTGAAATATAGATTGGTAAGTATAAGATGTAATATTATGTGATGTAATCAATGGATGTATGCCATGTATTGCTAGGGAGACTGTGGCAGTTTGATCGGAAAGCTATTCATGACAGGAGAAAAAACACTTATACTCTAGAGAAGGATGGAAATAAACAAACATTGTTGCCATTGAAGGATGACACTGACAAAGGAGCAACTAGAAGTAGTGTTATGCTGATGAGCGGAAAGGAGTTGTTGCAAGAGATTGGAAAAGGTGAAGAAATACATTTTGCTATCATAGGGAGACCGAAGGTAATTTTAACTTACACAGACTTAGATGATTTACCTAAAGAAATCAAAACTCTATTAAATGATTTCGCTGATGTTATTGTGGATGAGTTTCCAAATGCATTGCCATCAATCAGGAGTATTAGTCATCATATTGATCTAATACCAGGAGCGAATTTGCCAAATAAGCAGCCTATAGATTAACTCCTCAAGGGAATGCTGAAGTCAGAAGACAAGTGCAAGAATTGATGGATAAGGGACTAATTAGAGAGAGTCTTAGTCGATGTGTTGTACCAACATTACTTAGTCCAAAGAAAGGAGCTGAATGGGATATGTGCACATATTCCATAGGCATAAACAAGATCACAATCAGGTATAGATTTCCTTTGCCACACATGGATGATTTAATGGATTGTTTGAGTGGATCAAAGTATTTTACCAAAATAGATCTCAAGAGTGGATATCATAAAATAACAATTCGATAAGGAGATGAATGGAAGACTACATTTAAAACAAATAGTGGGTTGTATGCGTGGTTAGTGATGCCTTTTGCACTCACTAATGCACCTAGTACATTCATGAGATTGATGAATGAAGTCTTGAAGGAATACGTAGGCAAGCTTGTGATTGTTTATCTTGATGATATTCTAGTTTTTAGTAAAAGTAAGGAAGAACATCTAGAGCATCTTAAATTGCTTTTAAGAAGTCTGCAGAAAGAGAAACTACTGAGAAATTTGAAGAAATGTAGTTTCATGAAGGAAGAATTAATTTACTTGGGATTTGTAGTTTCTAAATAAGGATTGAAAATAAATCTAGAGAAAGTTCAAGAAATTTGGAACTGGCCTATTCCTAGAAATATATTTGAGGTAAGAAGCTTTCATGGTCTTGCAAGTTGTGCACCAATTCTTGAAACAATTAAGAAGACCAATCAGTCGTTCAAGTGGACAGAAGCAACAGACAGGAACTTTAAATTGCTAAAGAGGACAATCACAAAGGAGCTGATTTTAGCTTTACCTGATTTTGAAAAAGTATTTCAAGTTGGAACAGATGTTAGCGGAGTTGCAGTTAGTGCAGTTCTGAGTCAAGAACAAAGTTTGATTACGTACTTTAGTGAGAAGTTGAATGAAGCAAAGAAGAAGTATTATTCTTATGATAAAGGGTTTTACGCTATTGTAGAAGCCTTGAAAAAAAGGAGACATTATTTGCTGCCAAAGGAATTCATATTGTATACAGACAATCATGCATTATAGTTCATAAATAACGAGCTGAAATTGAACCAGAAACATGCCAAGTGGGTAGAATTTTTGCAGAGCTTTACTTTTGCAATAAAGAACACAAGTGGTAAGTTGAATAAAGTCACTGATGTGTTGAGTAGGATACGTTTTATTGTGCAAGAATTCTGTTATCACTCAGGTTGTCCCTAGGCTCCTAATAGGTATACGGCTGAGGTAACCACAAACCAATCTTCTGATTGCAGGTTCTAGCCCACCTGCAATCGGAGAGGGCTCTCTCCTTTAGATTCAACCTTAGTTGATGATTTTAGGCTAGCTTTCTGACTTCAAGGGAATGTTGACTGTGATT
>APFE030245819.1:48495-68090 GCA_000404065.3 Pinus taeda
GGATTCATTTCTTCTTTTTCTAGGGTTTGTTCCTGGTGTATATCCTCTTATTTTGACGTTTCTTGTTCCTTTTCTTCCTCCTCTTCACAATCTATGTAAAATAATTTCTTCTCAGCACACATATGACCTTTAGTTTTTTTGATATCATAACTGTAACAAAGCCCTTTTGCTCTTTTTTCTTCCTATTGTTGTGGTGTCAACCTTGTAGGTTGTGGAAGGCTAGAGGCAACAACACTTCCATCTTTATAGTTGTGAGTGGTAGGCTTCCTTGTTGCCATAATTTTGCTTTCCATTTTTCTTGCCAACCTTAATGCCTTCTCCAACGAATCAGGTTCCCAAAGGCGAACCTCATGTTGGATGTTATCCTTTAAAGTCCCTATGAACACATCAATCCTATGCTCCTCTGGAATATCTTTTACCCTTATATTCGAATTTTGGAAGTCCTCAATGTGCTCCACCATTGAACCCTTTTATTTGAGATTTATCAATTGGCTAAAAAAAGTGTTTCTTTTTGTATCCTCATAATGTGATAACATTTCTTCCGTAAAAATTTCCCAAGTGACAATTTTTTTTATGAGAGCAAAGCCATTGATACCATACAAACCGATTGGTTCCAAATATAAAGTTTCAATGCCTACCTTTTGTGTGTTTTGCACATTATGTAGATCAAAATATTGCTCCATCTATAGTATCCACGTTATGAGATCCTTGCCATCAAACTTCCTCATATAGATCTTTGGAACATGGTGGGTCTTCAATCCAACGTTAGAGTCTATGAAATCATGATTAACATTTATTTTGTTCTCATCGTGAGTTTCCTTTACTACCCTTTCGCCATTAGTGAGCATTTCTTGTAGCAAATTTGTCAAATCTGTCTTCAAATCTTCCATGTTGCCTTTAAGTTTTTCTTCTATAACATCCATCTTAGCTTTCACACCTTTCTTTAAACCATCCATCTTAGCTTCCACACCTTTCTTTAAACCATCCATCTTAGCTTCCACGCCATCCATATTAGCTTCCAAACCTTTCTTTAAACCATCCATCTTAGCTTCTGTTACTTTTTGTGAGCGTGAATTTTGTTGCACTTGGTCTTGTAATTTTGATAGATCATGTTTCATTTCTTCCTCTTCTTCATGAGTCATGCTAGAGATTTCAGGTTGCTTACTAGGTGTTTCCATTTTCTTTCTTCGAGGAATCAATTAAAGATAATTATGTTTCACTATGCCCTTTGAATTCCTTCAAACTAATTTTTCAAACCAAACTTGTGCAAAATTAAAAAAAAAAACTACACACCTTTTCTCACTTTGTAGGAGATCGATATTTAATCTATTGGATCTCTATAATTTTAGATGTACAAGGTTTAAAATTGCATCTGCAATAACTCTCTGAGTCCTCTTTCCAACCCCGCAAGTCTGATCAAGATTGGATTTTCCAAGGAAGAGCTATGTCAAATCTCCCACAATGATCTAATTATAGATTGGTTTAGTAGAGAAAACTTGTACGAAGTGCCACATGTCATTTTTTCTACCTTAGGACCTAAAATCGACACACAAAAAAACTAGAGGTCGTCCTCTTTCTGCAACTTTTTATGAAATTTCAATCTGATGCTCAGTGAAAAAGTTATGATGATTTTTCCCAGGTCACCTGTTTGAGATATAATTCAAGAGCCTGCAAAAACCCTAACTTCCTTGGATCTTATCTCATAAAATATAGCGAGAAAAGATCTAAAATTTGGACTCGAGGTTCATCGATATTTCGGCTCAAATGGGTTTTAATTTGAGCTTTTGAAATGTTGTAAAAAAATTATTTATAGCAAAAATTCCATGATGACCTGTTTGGAGTAGCGAAACCCTAGAATCCAAAGGCTTTGATACCAAATGTTATGTAACCAGCTCACAAAATAGAAGAAAAGATAGACCAATGACTTCAAATCAGCCTCTTCAAGGGGGATACCTACTTTACATTACACAAATGAACAATTATTGGATGATACAAAAGACAAAACCTCCTTTCTATATATAGGAGTCCAAGGGGTCGCAATATAATCAAAGCCGACATAACAATAATAATATAAGGGCACAACAATAACAATAGTGGGTTTCTATGAGGCACAATAATAACAATACGGGGACAATAGGGGCACAATAATAACAATAAGGGCTACAATGAAAATAGTAATGGGGGAATCACTAGTATTATAGGGACCTAACAATTACATTCAAATCAACTATTGTCCTCAACCCATTCATCTCAATTGGGCATTCTCTGGCCAGTTTGTGACTTTTTCCTCATACTTGTAGTTAGTTGTACTAACCAAGCTTTAGAATGTTTGAATCTCTTCAAATTAAATTTCAACTAGATACACATCAATATAATTGTGGCTAGCTCCATAATAAATTAAAATAATAATGGGTTGATTATTAAGATTACCTTCAACCTCTACCATATGTGCATGATGTTCCACTTGTTGGTTATCCAAAGCTGCATAAATTTTGCGCATGTCCCTACACATATCTTCAGCAATAACTACTGCTTGTATGTTGTGCATAGTCCTCATCTTCTCTACCTTATCAAGATAATCCTTTTACCTGTGATCCCCATTATATTTGCAACACTTGATGGGTGGAAATTGAAGATTCTTATTAGGAAAATCCCCCCTTGTGGCTAGTTAGGAGCTAGTGTAGCTTGTTGTCCTTCCTAGAAATTGTTCTTGAATGGTGAGGGTTCAAAACCATTTTTCTCTATTTCATAAAATGTTTCTTATTGTTACTTAGATTTATCTACAGGACTGGCCTATTTTTGTTTCGTTCATACAATTGTTCCACTTTCTTCGTAGTTGCCTCAAGGGTTTTAGGCTCATCATATTTCAATTTGTCTGTGTCACTGATATACCTTGGTATTTTAACTTTTTCATCCTCAATAACTTTACATACCTCATTAGCTCGGTGAATTTCAGACAATACTCCTCCATGGTCATATTTCCCAACTAAAGCACAAACGATTCCTACAATTTTTTTCTCATAATAGCATTCATATAGATATTTAGGCTCGAAATATTCCTTAAACTTCCTCCATGTGATCTGCCTTTGATCCAAATACTTTATTACTTTAAGTTGCTCCCACTAGAGATTGACCTTGCCCTTCAAATTATATATGGAAATTTTGGCCTCTAAGTTTGAAGAGAAATTATACAACTGGAGATATTTTCTCACATCTAGCAATCGGATCTCTGCCTCCTATCCTTTCTTGTTTTCTCCATTAAAGATCAGACGTTTGACTTTCCTCAATTCCCCTTGCAAGTTCTCCCTATCTGGTATTCTTTTGCTCTTCCTAAGTGGTGACTGATCTAGGTGGATATTGATGGCTACCCTCCTATTCCACTTGGACCCCCAACACTATTTCCTTAATAATAGCACAACTTTCTATTTTTGGCAGTTTTTCGGGTCGTAAACTTCCAAATCCATTTTGAGGTCCTAAAAGACGTTTTCTGGGAAAATGGAAAGACCGAAAAAGTGCTAAATTTTATTTTACATATTCTTGTTTCTTCATCTTGTGGAGATCTTTGAATTGAGGCATTATGACAGCCAAACAAAGATCGCATGCCAAAGTTACAACCCCAAGAACTTGGCGGTTGAAAATACCCCAACGAGGCCCAAAACCTTTGGTGCTTCATCTCTTAGGGTTAGGGTTTCACACTTCTTCTTTATGATAAAATGGCCTCTCAACCTCATTGTAACACAATTTAGAAGGCATGTAGCCATCACATCTCTTCTCAGAGATAAGATACCATTGCCCGAGCTACTTTGTTCCATTCTACATGTAGACAGTTTTCAGTACTCGTTATTAATTAATTGAAGTTATGTTCTTTTGTTATATCTCTATGTTTTGTTTAAATCTATATTTTATTTTGTTCCTTCTTAAATCCGAATTAGTGGTATCAAAGTGGTTTGCTCTTTCTCTTTTTTTTTGTGCATGTCCCTAACGAGGTTGGGGTATAAGGAGTAGGGACTTGAACTGGTTGAGCCCTTACAAGATTTTCCCCGTTGACACCGATGGCCTCCCATGGAAGAAGAAAATAAAGATGAGGGAACAAGAGATCCTATCAAATTATTGCTCGAAGAATCCCCCAAGCAGCAAAGGAACGAAATGATAGAAAAATTTGCCCAAATCCTTCGGTGGATGCCAATAGGCAATGCATCTTCATCCAACAGTCACTTTGGAGGCATCGCCCCCTTCAAGGTACAAGTTAACTTTGATATCCCTATATTCAAAGGTCTTATAGATGTAGATGTTGTAGATAAATGGTTAAGTATGTTGGAAGATTATTTTTTGGTCCATATTTTCTCCGATAGGGAAAAGATTACTTTTGCACTACTTAAGGTCACCCCCCATGTCAAGGATTGGTGGGAAACTTACTGTGAGAAAAGGGTTGAGGAACCCTCTTTGTTTATAGTCACCCCCGTTTGGAACTCTTTCCGAGATGCTTTCAAGGAACAATATTACCCTATTGGGAGCTATGAAGACAAGTACATAAAATGGACCACACTATGACAACAAAGGGCCAAGATGTGCATGACATCACAAATATTTTTCATACTTTATATACAAAGTTAGGTATCAAAGACTCTTAGCGACATATAGTGCTAAAGTATCGTGATTGTATGCACAAATACATTCAAGAAGAAAAAGATTTGTTGGACATCTCCTCTCTTGGTGCAGCATATCGATATGTTGCAAAGATTGAACAAAAATTTAAACAAAAGAAGCAAGAATTTGGATTTGCGAATTCAAAATAGGGCAAGAGCACCCCCAAACTGCAGAACAAAGGACAAAGCCAAGATGGAATGACCCAGGACAACCCATCGAAGCCACAAGAAAAGAATGGCACCATGAAGATGAAGAAGGACACAAGAAAGTGGTGTGACTTCCACAAGAGCCCCACTGACAACACAAATGAGCGTCGCGCAAAGAAGCCATTGGTGGTTGAGCTAAAAGCTTCATAGTCTGATGCACGTTATGATTTTGAGCCAAAACCTGATAAGGGGAATTACAAGGGGAAGCAGATTGTTGATGCAAAACCTAGTGTTATTGTTGCCACCACCAAGGTCCAGAAGATTGAGCCCAAAGATCCAGAGGAGGAAAAGTGTCTCTTCCACTCACATATGTGGGTGAAGGGTTCTCCACCGTATTTAATTGTCGACAATGGGATCCAAAAGAACCTCGTCTCAACTAAGGTTGTTCAGCGGTTAGGCCTGCTAACCACACCACACCCACAACCATATACCATTGAGTGGCTCCACCAAGGATGAGATCTCTGTGTTAGCTAGTAGTGTCGCCTTCCCTTCAACATCAAGCCCTTCATGAACGAGGTACTATGTCATGTTGCTCCTCTTTAAATTTGTGATGTGTATTAGGCCAGTCATATTTTTGCAAGTGCCATGTTATGTATGAGTCCAGGGCTCACACTTTTATTATTACTTTGGGCAGGAAACTATACAAGATACTGAAGGTAGCCCTGCCTACCACTATCTCTTTGATCTATTCTAAGAAATGGCATAAGATCATCTCCCAAACTGGAGGATTTTTTTATTTCTGATTCATTATTAAAGTAAGGGGAATATTGTGGCCACATTGATGGCCCCTAGAATGGGTCCCTCTACGCAACAAAAGCAAGTTGATAAGGTCATGGAAGAATACAAGGACATCTTCTCCTCACCCACATGAGTACCCTTACACTATCAGGTCAAACACTCGATCAATCTTACTCCTGAAGCTTCTCTACCCAATGGACCAATATACCACTTCTCTCTTATGGAAAATGAGGAAATCAAGCGATAGATCCAGGAGTTGCTACAAAAAGGGAACATATAACCAAGCTCCTCACCTTTTGGGAGCCCAATTGCACTGGTATAAAAGAAGGATGGTACCTGGAGACTTTGCATTGATTATCGATCACTGAATAAAATCACTCTCAGGATCAGGTACCTGATCCAATGGATTGATGACCTTCTTGACTAGCTCAATGGGGGCAAGTACTTCAACAAGATTGATTTGAAGTCTAGATATCACCAAGTTCTAATAGAGCCCACAAATGTATGGAATACTTCCTTCAAATCAAGGAGGGCCATTTTGAGTGGTTGGTAATGCCCTTGCAACTTTAATGAGGTTGATGGATGACATCTTCGACCTTTCACCAACTTGTTCATGGTTGTATATTTGCATGACATCCTCATCTTCAGTGAGAGTTGGGTAAAGCACTTGGAACATATTCAGTAGGTCCTTCAAACCCTGCAACATCACAAGCTATGTGCTAACCTGGAGAAGTGGTCCTTTGGCATGGACCAAGCCTAATATTTGGATAAATAATCGACCAGCAAGGGGTGCATGTGGATTCAACTAAGATCCAAGTCATTTAGGATTATCCAACCCCAACAATTATGACAAATCTTTGCAGCTTCTTGGGCCTTGCTAATTTCTACTAGAGATTCATGTTTGGGTTCTCTCGTATTACTTGGCCCTTGACTCAAGTTACCAAGGGTAGAGCAAAATAACTTTTTTTTGGTTCCTGGCACAACAAAAGGCATTCGTTGAACTGAAACACCACTTTTATCTACACTAATCATCACCTTGCCATACCTACAACAAGCATTTGAGATTGAGACAGATGCCTCAGATTATGTTATTGGTGTAGTCCTCACTCAACGAGGGAACTTAATGGCCTATCATAGTGAGACACTCTCTGATACTGTTCATAGGTACCCTACTTATGATAAGGAGATGCACTCCATCGTGTAAGCCTGTCGACAATGGAAGGATTGCATTATGGGGAAGGAGATAACCATCCACATAGATCACTGACATTTTCAATTTATGCAGACACAGAAGAAGTTGCAAAATGATCACCATCAAAAATGGTCCACATGCCTGCAACAATTCCATTTGAACATAAAGTACAAGAAGGGAAGCACCATTCATGTCATACACTGCCTCAGTCGACCCTCGATTGTGGCACTGAGTATAGTTCTCAACTCTTGTGGGCACGAGACCTTGAGATGGCCACAACTATATGAAAGTTACTCGAAGTTCACTTCCACCTACAAGATGTTGATGGATGGGATGCTAATTCCAAACTTCCACCTTCAAGATGGAGTGTTGTGCTATCTGGGACATCTTTGTGTTCCTTGAAACAAGCATGCCAAGATAATTTGGGAGGTGCATTACAACAGGGTCGTAGGACACTTTGGTGTCGAGAAGACAATGGTAGTACTACATAAATATATTTATTAGCCAAAACTTTGATGGGATGTTGGAAAATATATTAAATCTTGCATTGCTTGTGCCATCACCAATCTAACCATTAAGAAGCAAGACCTATGCACTCCTTTGCCTACTCCTAGCTCACCTTGGGAATCCATCTTCATGGACTATATGTATGGCCTCCCTTCTACCAAGCATGGTAATGAATGTGTATTTGTGGTCATCGATAGATTTTTTTCATGTGTGTTTGTGGTCATTTGTTGAAGTGCCATGTTATGTATAAGAAGAGCGTCATAACAGAAGACATTGCCAAACTCCTATTCAAACGTGTGTGGGTTAATTTTTGGATTCCATAGACCATTATATAAGATCAAGATAGTAGGTTCCTGAGCACATTTTGGTCGAGCCTCTGGTTGTTATTGGACACTAAGCTCGCCAAGTTGACTGCATTCCATTTTGAGGCTGATGGCTAGACAGAGGTTATGAACTAGATGATAGTGCACATACTACGCATGTACAACTCCAAGCATACATGAACATGGGACAAGAGTCTTCCTTATGTGCAAGACATATATAATAGAGCTCTCCATAGCTTGACTGGTCACAACCCCTTTCAAATGGGCATGGGATTTCAACCATTGTGTCCCATTGATGTCACAATTCCTCTTGCAACTACACAAGAAAAATCTACACACGTTCAGTTCGAAATTGATAAAGCCACTAGAATTATTGAATGCATCGAGCACATCCACTAGCAGGTCCATGATATCTTGGATAAAGCCAATGCTAATTAAAAACAACGTCATGATCAAAATCAAGTGAGTGACAATGTTTGGTTACATTTCTATAAGGAATGCCTCACTGGAGCCCATCAAAAGCTTCAACCACTCCAATACAGGATTACACCATCACCAAGGTTATGGGTGATAATAATTTCGATCTCAACATTTCCCCATTTCTTGGCCTACACCCAATGTTTAATGTGGACCATCTTCAACCATACTTTCCACCATTGCCAAATACATAAGACATTATTGAACAGTTGACACCAACATAGCGCGACCCAGATTGCATTGAACAAACCACAAATGATCGGATCATGGAAACATAAATTAAGCACACTTTCCAATAGATGATCCATCTGCATCGGGTTATTAGCGTTGGCCAACTCCTACACCAAGACAAGTGGGTCACTAGGAACCAAGTTCAATAAACGTTTCCCCATCTCATGGAGGAACTCAACGTAATGGAGACCATTGCTTCCTAAGGGGGGGAAGATTGATCCAAGTAGATATTGGTGGCCACCTACCTATTCCACTTGGACCCCCAACATTGTTTCCTTACAATTTCCTTAGTTCTAGCACAACTTTCTATTTTTGGTAGTTTTTCAAGTCTTACAATTCTGGAGCCATTTTGAGGTCCTAAAAGATCTTTTTTTGGGAAAAATGGAGAGACCAGAAAAGTGCCTAAATCTGTGTCACAATTTTTTTATTTGTCTTCTCGATGAGATCTTTGAAACAAGATATTATGATAGGAAAACAAAGATCGTATGCCAAAGTTCCAACCCCGGGAAGTTGGTGGTCCAACTTACCCCAACAGGGCCCAAAATCATTGGTGCTTCTCTTCTATGGTTAGGATTTCACACTCTTCTTTATGATAAAAGGCCTCTAAGACTCATTTTAACACATTTAAGAAGGAATGTATCCATCACATATCTTCTCAAAGATAAGTTACCATCGTCCGAGCTAGTTTGTTCCTTTCTGCATGTAAACAATTTTTAGTACTTGTTATTAATTAATTGAAGTTTTGTTCTTTCGTTGTATCTTTGTGTTCTATTTAAATTTTTATTTCATTTCATTCCTTCATAAATCTGGATCAGTGACACACTAGGACTATTATCATATTTAGAACTAGAGTAGGCCCTTTTTCTTGCTCTCCTAGCTGAGTGATGGTGTTGATGAGAAGCACTCCTGGAATGCCTTAAGCTTCAGACATCACCTTCCTTAATTCTGGAAATGTGCTCGTATGCTTGTATGGAATTATTTTGTTGGTCCAATTCCTTTTTAATCTTGTCCAGGCTTTGTAGAATTTTCTAGTTAATTTATTAAGGTTCCTTCATTAGCCTTTCATCATTAGCTTTATAGTTGAGCACTTCCATCTTGAGACTCTTCATGGTATCCTCAAGATCCCTTTCCCTTGGGTTATTTTCTCCATGAGCATTTGATTCAATATCAACATTACCCATGGTGATATGTTTGGCCCATACCACATCCTCTTCACTAAATGGTCGTTGGGCATCCTTTGGACTCTTATCTTTTGATATATAATATATATAATATATATATATATATATTTTTTTTTTTTGAAATTTACTTGTACCTTTTCTTGCAATTTTTGTCCAAATATCTCAATGAATTTAAAATTCTAGGTTTACCAGGATGTGCTCCTTATCAATAGATTTATGCTGACTATTTTTTTGTTATTCTAATGCCCAAGCTAAAATATATGGCCTTTGAAAGTGTAAGCTTGTTAAGCCATCTTTTTACCTATGAAAACTCCTGTAGATTTTCTTCAAGTATTTCTAGAATTTTAAGCTCCAATTCAAAATTTGGGGCGAAAAGTTGCAATCTACCCAAAATTATCTTTCTAATGGCTTTTCATATGCCAAATTCCAATTTACAAGCTATAAATTATAGCCTTCAAAAGTTCAAGTAATTTTGTTCAATTTCTCTATGCCTGGAAATTCTTATTATGATATTCAACACTAGCTTTTAACCACTATCCACAAGTCTATAACTAATTGTCCTGCTGAAGGTAATTAAACTTTTTCATACACCCTTTTGATTTATGTATTCCCCCTAATTATTTGTAACATACCCAATTTCCATACCAAGATATATTTTTTCTAATATGCTATAGCAAGACAAAGGTATAACATTTCCATTACAACCATTTAATATGTATTTTGTTTTATCATATAATACCTCACTAATGGTAGATTCATATCTAATTTATGCAAAATGGTTTGGGGTTGGCACCATTCCCCATTAATAAACTAACAATATTCAGAACTTTATTGTTATTGATGTTATACCTTGATGTTGAGTTACAATGCGCTCATCATAATTTAACTATACAGATTAAAGGGTGAAGGGTGTTAGCCATTAACATTGGAACCCTTTGAATTTTATATATATACATGTATAAAACCCCTTCTAAAGACTTTATACAATGTATCCACATGTATGTTATATCATTCATATTCATATTAGTTGAAACCCTTAAGGTGTATTTATTATTACTAAATTCATGTCCTTGTAAACCTTAGATATTATATGTTCAAATAATGAGATGTTTAAAACATGTGGGATAAAGTTTGAATGGAGATCACTAATACTCATACTTGGCATATTGATTATATTTCCATGTTTCACTGGTCATGTGACCTACACCTTGCTTAGGCATATTGGATTTGTTAATGATTGAGATCAATTGGGTAGATCCAACAATGGTTATTCTTTAGGGTAATTCAAAACCCTATGGTTTGGTTGAGTTCACAATTTTTGTTTCATTTTGTCGTTCATTTGGCCAAGAGATCACTCTACAACACTGCCAGGTATCATGGCCCCTCTCTCCACTGTTATGGAATCTCAATGTTATTGTCCTTAAGTGAATTGATAAAGGTTTTTTTAGCTATCGTTATAATGTGTAACTACTAAATAGTCGCTCTCTTCTTTTTCCTCGGTAACGTTTTTTTGTAGCATCTACAACCACCTTCCAAAATTTTGCCTTCGCCATGTTTTGGAGCCTCCCTCCTTAAAATCTCAGCAACATGTCTTGCACTGGTCAGGTACTTATGTTTCATTCAAGTTTATCTTTCATTTTGCAGCTTGTGTTCGCTAACTTGTTCTTGTCGACCAACCACAAGCTGATCATGTGACTTGGTTCACATTCGGTTCTTGTGCTGTCTTGGCAAACTGCACAATCTTGGAGGGCAACCAACCTTGCTCTTAGGAATTGTGTAGAGTAGCCTAGTAGTCAACATTACTCTCCATAAATGCATAGAGCAACCTGCCAGACTGCCTTGCTCAGGAAAATTGTGCAGAACAGGCAAGCATTAGGCTTTGGCTCATGAAATGCGCCGACCCAGCTGACAACTTTTCTTCAACTGGGAAATTGCACAGAGCATGAGAGACAACCAGAGCCACTCAACCTAGGAATTGTGCAAAAGCATTCCTCAGTTTGTTGTTTGATGCATGTGCTGGCAAGTTGCCTAACTCCCTCCAGAATTGCACAATCTTCCCATGCATGCATGGCAGTCTTTCCCAAAAAAGAAAAAATTAAAATTAAAAAGCATACCTAAAAATAGGGATCTATTTTTAGCACTGGAAGTTACATGCAAAGTCGATTTTAAAAAATTCCCGCCAAGTGTTGCTTTTTCCTAAATTTGTGGCATGCACATCATAAGCCTTAAATCTTCTAAATCTATTTAAATGACGCCCCAGGACTCATTCTACACACTCGATCTTGGAGCTCTGGAATTCTTGAGGCATCTAGGAACCTTCGACATAGTCGACACATCCTTTCCGGGTAAGTTTTGCTTTTCAAGTCTTTTGTTGTTTTTTCTATCACTTTTATTTCCTTGGCTTGTGTGAGTGTTGTTTTTCATGTTTTATTGGATGACCACTGACTTTTTGGTTTGTTTTAGCTTGTAGAAGTGTTGTTTCAATTTTTTCATTGTCTTTCCTAAGTGTCACATGCATAACACTATTTTTGCACTAACGGTCGCCGTTGCGGTGACCCTCTCCACCATCTTTGTTGTTCGTCTGTTTCACTGATTCCTGCATTGTTTTTTATTACATCCATGATCATTCACTCTTGTATGCACCATCCTTTGCTTTCGCTTTCTGATATACTCATTTTCAAGTCACCCTTGGGAAGATCTAGGTTGCCTTGGCTCAAATCTTGGTTTCAAATGGATGCTCTATGCATTCCTGAACTCGAGGCTCTGACTTAGCCCTAAGAATTGTGCAAAGATTCCCTGTCACTAGCCTCCAATAGTGCTCTACATTTTTCTTGGACTTAGTGCCCAGTCTTGCCCACTGGGATTGTACAATGCACAGTCCCATCCAGTGGTCAAGCTGGACTGAACTACGCATTACGTAGTTCTAGTCTACAACAAACTCACTAGTAGTGGAGACTACACAATGCACAGTTCCAATTGACAGTCTCCCAACCCTGAGAGTCACTACTGCACAACCTTTCCCAACAGTTACCCATCTATTGCATGATCATTTCGTGAAGCGCATTGTGATTTTTAAACTAACATTTGTTTGCCATGAGTATCTGTTCTATCTCCAGGTACATCAGTTTTTGAACAGTCTCTCAGCAGTACATGCATCATGATTTACAAGAGAGCTGGATCAAAGGACACTGTAGAGAGAAGAACTGGAGACATGGTTGAACAGGTGCCAATAATTTTTCCCGTCTATGTAGACACGCAGTTGTTCGTAGAGAAGGACATGAAGTTCACATGGCAAGAAATAAATGATATATTTGTAGGCACTTTCAAGGAAGATCTGGAAGACCATCAAGTTTGTGAACATTCATAAGTCAACTTTGTACAAGGTTGCATGCAAGTACCCCACCTTCTTGTGCGTGGATGCCATTCACTGGGTTTTCTCACATACTGATCCCAAGACAATGACACTGAGCAGTGCCAGTGGAACACAAATTGCCACCTTTAGGAAGGAAGACTACCATCAGATGTATCACTTTCTGCAACTGGTGAACTACATGGATGCATTATTCTTCACTCCCAACAATAATGTGAACTCAAGAGATATCTTGAAGCGTTGGGTGAAAGATCCATCGAAGTTCGGGACAACACCCAACCAGGTCTATAAGACGAAGTCACTCAAGAAGGCTTACCAACTCTTGGTCATATTCACATGTCACTTGTATGGTCAAGAGAGCATAAAGAACCTCCTGCAAAGTTGGGTTGTTGGATTGGATCAGTTGGAAAATGAAGGAAGGCCTTTAAACTGGACGAACATGTTGGCTCGTCAGCTAAAATTGCATGTGTCAAATGCCCATAATCCACCTAAGGATGGACAAGCAAGATTCTATATTTCCGCATACCTGCTTGATGCAATTTATGCCCAACAATAGTTCCTTAGCATGGGTTGGACATGGACACCATCAGAAGAAGTTATGGATGTTTATTACAAGTTTCTCTCTTAGTGCAGCTACCGAGGAGTCATGACGAGGTTGTCTGATCACTTCATCACCCCGCTGTACAAGATGATATTTGAACAGGACCCACCTTACATGTCCCAGGAAGTGATGCAGGCATTGCTTAACATTGCATATTGGTATGCCTCACTTGGTGGTGTTAGTGTCAGTCTTTCCAGCCTTCCTCCAGTGATCAAATATGCTCTTACAAAGTGGTTTCAGAGTGTTAAGGTCAAATTTTGTCATTTCAAAGAGTTTTCAAGCAAAATTTGGTCACTAGGCATTTAGGTCTGGGTTTGCTCTCACTGCTTGCCAAAATTGCCAAATTCAATCCAGGTCATTCATTCAGCTGAGCTATTCATCATCATTGGTGTCTTTCCACTATCATCCTCAGTGCTAATGCAGTCATTTTACACCTTTTCATGCTTCAGTTGCGCGCTAGTAAGGTCATTTCCTCTCCTAGGCGTTTTTGAAGCAATTTCTCTTAGACGTCAAGATCTCAGCAAAATTGTATCCTGATGTTCATACACCTTCCCCTATCCTTAAAACCTTACCAAATGCTTTCCCATCACTATATTCCCAAATTCTTCATTTTCGCACAAACCCTAGTTTCTAGCTACAACCTGGCAATTTTCTAGGTTGGGCCTGTGTTTTTCCCTTTTGGACCCCTTCCCCTCACTCAATCTCTGAGATTCCACTTTCCCCTGCTTCCTAACATCCCTCCCCACTACCAAAAATTTCCCCAAGAATTTAGAAGCCCCCTATCCCCTTCATTTCGCTCCATTTCGGCAAACTTCCTTATTTCACACATCGGGACAAGTCACACTCAAATAATGTTCCAGAGAAATCAAAGATGAATTTTTGGAAACTGAGAGAGGTTTTTGTCCAAATAATTCCAAAGAAGAAAAACCTCCTTCACATTTTGTACAGGTGTCATGGTTTGAGAGAAATGTCAAGAATACCGTTGCCTCAGGAGAATCAAAGACACCTCGGAAGTGACCTTGGGAAAATCAAGTTTTCTCCTAGCTTGGTTTGCCAAATGATTTGTTTGATGGGTAAAATGATAACTAGACACAAATAGCTTTCCAATGAGATATCATGAGTTAAATTGGGGGTTGAGGAAGGCATTCAAAAGTTGACTGCAACAACACTCTTCCTTGAGGCAGCCTCATTTGGCATTTTTTGACCAGTCTTGGGAGATTTGATTTTTGACAGGTCAAATTAACTCAAAATTGCAAAGTTACAGCTGGGTTGGAAAGTAGACTCAAATACCTTTCCAACGAACTATCCTGCACCTGATTCTGACACCGGAAAGGCCTCCAAAAGCCTCATGCAAAAGGGCGCGACCCGTCAGAGGTGCGCGACCCGTCAGGGCACCTCTAGCAGTGTAAAAATTACACTGGCGCGACCCGTTGAGGGCGCGCGACCCGTTGGGGATTTCTCCACAGAAATTTTTCAGTGAGCCACAAATAAACTTCTTTCTCCTAAATTTCCTCAGGTGGGCCTCTAAATCATGGTGATTTTGCTTGGTAAAGAAAAAATGAGCATGGAAGATGTGTCAAATGCCATCAAGATGAAATGGGAAATTCATGTGTATTGTGCTTAAAAAGGTCAAAGTGCAAGTGTGCTAGGGTTTATTGTTGTTTCATGGTTTTTCCCTTGTAAATATTCTCCTCTTTCCCCTTGTCACTTTCCTTGTATTTCCATATAATTTCCCCTGCTAATTTGTAAAAGAAATACAAACCATACCCTTCTCCCTAAACACTAAAACTCAAACCCTAACCCTACCTCTCCATATGCCCATGTAAACACATGAATTTGATGATGCATATGCAATGATTTTGTTTGCAATGTTTTCCCTAAATTCCCTGTTATATACATGTATTCCCATTTTCCTTTCAAAAATGTCCCTCCCCTAACATTCCCCTCATGTTCCTTGTCCCCTTGAAACAACAAAGATATCAACACTTTTAAAGGCAGAAACAGCAGTACATTTTGTCCACTTTGCTCCTCAAACAATGTCAGAAACCGAAACCTATGAGCAGAGTGATGACCATGCATCAAGTTCAAAGATTGGGGTACAGATGAGGCCTCATAAGGGTGGAAAGGGTGGTCATCATAAGAGAGAGGAGCCCACTTCTTTGACAGATTTACAGGCTTGTCCTATGGCAGTCTCATGTTTCCGGTATATGCAAAAAAGGAGAAAGAGGCCCGATCCCCTCCATATCTTGGCTGAGGCCTCACTGAAGGATCAAGGCACTAAATAGCCCAGCCACAGCACAAATCCCATGAAATTTTGAAAATTTTGGGTCATTTTTGGTATTTTTTTTGGCAATTTACAGGTTTTTGCTCATTAACGCGTCTCACCCCCGGTGAGACGCGTCGTCCCGGCAACTCCATTTGAAAAAAACTCAGCATTTCCAGATTTGTCATGCAAAGTTACATATGCACATGAATGGACTTGAGATTTTGTGAAGTTTTGGGCCTCCAGAAGGTCAAAAAACATGCAAAATTTGACTTTCTGCCACTTTTTTGAACTGCAGAAAGCTATCTTGGGAGGATTGAGTTTTGACAGGGAAAATGAACTCCAAATCCAGAAATTCCAGTTGGGTTGGAAAGTAGACTCACATACCTTTCCAACAAGCCTACTCTTGCCCAATTTGGCCACCTTCAAGTGCCCCAAACATGGCTCCAAAGGTGCGCGACATGTCAGGCAGGGGGGCGCAACATGTTGGGCAGTTTTCACAGGAAATTCATCTACAGCTCAGGAATTCGCCCAGCTTTGACCAGTTTTGACTTGAGATGGGATTTTTCACCCTCTTTGATGTAATTAATGTATTTTCATGTTTCCATGACACTTATTTACCTATTCTATTCTAGAAGATTCATTCATGAAATAGGTGAAAATTAAATGAATGAATTGGTTTCCAAGTTTATAGGGGCAAGTTGTTATGATTGCCTAGTTTGTAGTGCTAAGTTTAGAAGTGTTTGAAACAGCTCCTAGGATAGTGAGCTCGACCCCTAGAGGCAAGGAAAGAGGTTAGATCATCTATATTATGTACTTTCATACTCATTTTCATGGTTGGACTCTTGAGGGAGAAGCTATCATTGTATTATTTCACTGTATCTCTGCAATTTTTGGCTAAGGAAGACCACGGTTTTGCAGTCCTTTTTGGGATTCTTGTGGTTACATGTATTGATGGTGTGTTTCTCTATGTACCTGTAAGTGTGTTATGTGAATCATTTCCTTTCTTTTCCTTCTGCACATTAAGAAAACGAAGTGTTAAAGTAAGAATTCATGACTGTCATGCTCTGCTTTTAAGTTTGTTTAATTTCAATGTTTTCTACTGTTTAAGGAGAATTCAAAGTTATTGTTTGCTCTCCCTAACTCCTCACCTGTAATTCCTAATCATCCACCTCAATCAAAGGCATCAATACTGTCTCCTACCTCGCCCCAAAGAACCCCCTGCAGAAACTGTGTCCAATCCCCGCACCCAAAATTGCCATCCCCTCAATTTGCCACCAAAAACCCTAAAAACCCCAAATCAACCTTTTTTGATCAGTTTACTAGCCTAAAATCAGTGTTACCCTATTGGTCATCTCATCCATTGAAAATCTTACCGAGATTGACCGGAGAGAGCCTTCTCCTACCCTGTAGGGCTAGCTACGAGGCTAAATGGTTTGATGTTGCCTTGAGGTTTGCCTTTTTCAGCCTGAGGTGAAATTTCAAGCGCTAACATACTGACGACCATACTGGGAAGAACAAAATTGTTTGTGGGTTGATGTGTTTGTCTCATAAGTCTTAGACGGAGCCTGAAGTTATGCCAGGTAGCCTTCGAAAACACTCTTGCTTTGCATCAACGCATGTAGATAAACGCTGCTTCAGTCAATCTCCGTGAGCTTGTGAACATAGCACTTCATTTGCATTTCACCCCAGTACATGTATCAAGTTCAGATCTGATGGTTGATGGTGGACACCGATCAGACACTTGAAAGGCTGAAATCATTCACCTGGTGACTCTAAATCATTTTCGAGATCAGATCCAAAGACTCCACTGGAGGATGATCCCGACCAGCAGAAACATGAAAGAACAACATGGAAAGATCAGGTATTCAAGTTGGAATTTCATCGAAGACATTTTGTTCTTTGTCATAAATTATTTCTTCTCTTTTCCTAAGAATGTCAAGAAGGCTTTGCAAAGTATACTGTATTTGAGAAGAGATCCTCGACCTGCAGTTGATTCTTTCCCTTTGAAGATTATGAATTCCAAAGATTTGCATGCCTTTGAGCTTGATCAAGACCTTTCTTCTAAAGTTTGTGATGACCATCTTCAAATTGATGAATCTCAAGAGACCAAGACTGATTCTATACCTGCTGTATATACTCCTACACCTTGTAAAATTCCAGATCGGTATAAACCTCTTGTTTTACCTTCTGTTCTTCATGCTTTCCTCAAAAAATATGATCTATACTTGCCGAGGTTTGATGGTGAATGTAAGAATGTCAATGCTGAGCAACATGTGCAGAATGTTGAGTCTTTTCTAGACCTTTTTGAAGTTGATGAAGAAGATGTTAGTATTAGGCTTTTTGCTCTTTCTTTGGAAGCCAAAGTGAAGAGTTGGTTCAAAACCCTGCCTGATGCAAGCATCTCAGATTTCCAGCAGTTCGTCAAAGTTTTTCTCGACAGGTGGATGATCGGACAAAACCTTTTCTTGATTGTAGAAGAGTATAACCAGCTGAAAAGATTGCCAGGGGAGACAATACAACGGTTTTCGGCCAGATATAATCAAGTTTATTATTCAATGCCAATTGAGATAAGGTCTACTCCTAGATCTGCTCTCTTGCACTATCCGGGTGCCTTTGATCCGGAGATGGAGTTTCAGCTGAGAGAAAGGTATATTGCAACGCTTCATGAGATGCAAAACAATGCAGTAAATGTAGAGGCGAATCTGCCGATCCGACGGGCAAGGTTGAAAGAAGAAGAGATAAAAAACATAGATCCGGTCGAATCAACATCTCTAGAGATAAAGCTTGACAGTTTGGTAAGTGCAGTAGAAAAGATGATGGAGAAGGTCACCGCAAGGAATGATTATGATGTTCAAGGCTCGCTGATTGAAGAAGAACAAGTTGCTGATCCAAAACATTTTGTTTCTTATCCTAGTTGTCATAGATCTGATAATGATTGTTTTATAGATCATTGTGAAGAAGAGAGAGTTGTTGATATGATGTGTATGTTTGATGATGATTTGCCTCGGTTTGATCAGTATGATGATGATTATGTTCTCCAAACAGAAGCCCATCTTGCAGACGAATCAGCAGCTCATTTGTGGGAGGAAAAAGTTCATTTTCAGCAGCTTGAATACAATGTTCAGCCATCACATATCAGTTATGACATTGATGAGGAAAGTGCATCAAATCTTGAAGTAAGTGAAGGATCTTTGCCTTTTTGTTTTGATTCATGTCAGTTCATCAGAGATAACTACCATACAATCAGAAATCAAATGTCAACAAGTCTTGATTTAGATCATCTTGAGGGCAAAGAAAATTTTGTTCAAGACTTCTCATATTCAGATTTGCAACCTCCGAAAGCCATTGATTGTCAAGTTGCGGATGAAGGTAGGGAAGTTGACATATTTGATCAAATGATGCAAGAAGGTTCCCTACCTTTTTGTTTCGAATCATTTCAGTTTTTGAGGGATAGATTGTATAGTAAATCATTTAAGGTTGAGGATGAGACAGATGACAAAATTCTTGAGCAGCCTGTAGCATCAGAATTGCAGCCACCAAATGAACTTGAAGGGCGTATGGCAGCCGACATACATGGTTTGATGATGCAGGAAGATTCTATACCCTTTTTTTCGAAGCATTTCAGTTTATAAGGCAAAATCTTGGTAAAATCTCTCAAGAAAAAGATGAACAACTAGAAGGATGTCATACATTTTCAATGGATACATTGCAGCAGTCTTTTCAAGTTTTTCATGATCCAATAGATGATGTTTTGGATGAGGTTTGCAGTCCAAGTCTTTCTCCATTGACTACAGGTGAGCTTGAAGCATGTGCTGGTATGAATTTGATCCGGCAGCCAGTTTCTTTGTCATTTTCA
>APFE030245819.1:72430-90846 GCA_000404065.3 Pinus taeda
TTTACAATTGTTATAATATATTTTCCATATAAAAATTACATTATTTTAGTTTTAGTTTTATATTTAGGCCAATAGGCCTTCCTATGCATCAACTTCTTTGTCAACACTTTTACCCTAATTCGTTCAATCAAGTGATACATTTTCAACTGAAAATCGAAAAAGCACGAAAAGTCAAGAAAGTACAAAAGCTCAAGAGAAAAAATTCTATATAGAAAATCAAGAAAGCACAAAAAAAAACTCATAAAAAACAAAGATTGAAAGAAAAAAGCTCAAAAAAAACAAGAAAACACAGAACCTAATTAGCTTGTGTGTGCATAGTGCATACAACCCCTACAATTTCTTGCATGGGTTCAGTGCATTCTTAAAATTCCAAGATCGTTTGACAACACGCTTATTTAGACCTAGAGACATTATCACTATCTTGACTGAAACCACGAGTCACCGACTTTGGTTAGGTTTTCACACACAATTCAAAGTTATTGTAAGCAGGCCATGGAAAATCTACAGTGGAACCCACAACAATAATTAGACCTAGAGACATTATCACTATCTTCACTGAAACCACGAGTCACCGACTTTGGTTAGGTTTTCACACACAATTCAAAGTTATTGTAAGCAGGCCATGGAAAATCTACACCGCAACAATAATGATAGATTCCTGTCCTGGTTCATCCAAGTCAAGCTTATGGGCCTAAACATGACATGGGCGCTCGGCTTTATCGAGTTCAGAAGATGCTCTGCACTTCCCATCCCAACTTTGAGTGGTTTCTTTAGTTTTGTTAAAAATTAGATCTGCCATTTTTAGATCTGAAGATCTAATCATCACAACGATCCCAAGATTTGATCACCAATTTACAGTATTAACAATCAATGGATTAACCGTCACACTTAAATTTAGAATTTAATCTCCACTATAAACCTTGTAACTTTCAGCTGCATATAATCGATCTCACAAACCTGTAACTCATCGTTATAAAAGAAATGGCGTTCATGGTGGTCATGGAGATATTTACTTAAATGTCTATCTGCAAGATAGCGATCGAAGAAAACCTTGCTCTAAGCCAAGATCATACAAGATCATATATGTGTGTATTAGGGAGGAATTAGATTATGTTGTTTGGGAATCTATATCGCAGTTTTATTGTTTAACTTGAACTTATTAGATTGGATCTCTTCAAAGAGCACTGAATAATATGTGAGTTTTATGGTTTAACTTGAACTTATTATATTTTCCTTTCGCGCCGAATATCAGTGGACCAGAAAAGGAAATTGAAGTGGCAATTGATCATCACATTAAATGTTTTTTGAATTTCCTTTTTCTGTTAGTGTTTTTCGTGGTCTCATATGCAAGTAAGTCTCATATGTTATGTTTTTAGAATTTGTTTTTCGTATTCTCATATGCAAGTCAGTCTCATATGTTATGTTTTTAGAATTTGTTTTTCGTAGTCTCATACGCAAGTAAATCTCATATGTTTGCAATATTTTTTTTTTAATGTGTTGAAGTTGGTTAGAGATTTGTTTTAATTGTGATAAATATTATTTAAATAATTCGATTTTTTTGAGTATTGAATTCATATATATAATCTTAAAATATTTTAAATATTTTAATTTTATATAATAAAATTTATAATAATTTAAAAATAACTGATTTATGTAATTAACTTATTTATGATTTATGTAATTAACTTATTTATGATAAGTAAATAGAATATATTTATACATTGTTTAAATAAACATTAATTACAAGTGTTCATTACTAAAAAAATTTGTGGCAATTGTGGTTTTACATTGATTTGGTAAATATCACTATGAATCGAGATGAGTTTAATGTCACAGTTCATTATGTAATTCTTTTACGAGGAGTTTCTAATATAAACAAAATAATATGTCAGTGTAGTTTTATTATTGTTGTAAATTTTTAAAGTATAAAAAAGTTCCACCACACTACACGCTAGCTTCATGCCACTCACAACTTCCCGGCTCACTCCTGCTCCCAGATTTTTCATTGGATTCTAACCGAGAATCTCTAGGAGCATCAAGAAGATGGGCATCGCCCTCATTTGAAATATGCCATCACAGAATAGACAAAGTATCCAATAAACCAAGAAATTAGGCAAAATTGGCGTCAAGAAGCCGAGCATGGCATTGCCCGCGCAAGCCAAGGTCAACACTCTCTTCGAATGAATCACTATCACTATGTGAGTTTAATTAACAGCGAGTCATCTCCATAGTGAATGTTCAAGTATTAGACAAAGTATCCAATAAACCAAGAAATTAGGCGAAATTGGCATCAAGAAGCCGAGGATGGCATTGCCCGGGCAAGCCAAGGTCAACACTCTTCCAATGAATCACTATCACTATGTGAATTTAATTAACAACTAGTCATCTCCATAGCGAATGTTTGGACATTTTAGAGTTTTAAAGTCAAATATCAATTTCATTCTATTTAGTTTTTTTTTGTGATTTTTTAAATAAGATAAAAATAATATATTCTTGATTTTTATTATTATTATTTTTTTTAAATCTATTATACAATAATTTCATAAATATAACCCATTGCAATTCGCAATACTAATAGTGTGATTTCGGAATTATAACCCCATTGCAATTAGCAATACTAATAGTGTGGTGACATGCATTAATAATAGTGTAGTGACAGAATTTAGCAATACCCACCACTATAACCCCCATTTAAATGTCACCACACTATTATTAAATTCTATGATTAATGGAAGAAGATATATATTGTTTGGCTATTTCCCTGCTGTAATTTTTTGGATGAATGCATATTTGCTACTCTTTTACCTTTGTTGTTATAGATGTGTGTTTTATATTGTTAGTTCCTTTTATGCTGTCATGGTGCAATCTGTGAAGGCCTTGCATATGGCAATTAAAACATTGTTATCTTTTTCCTTTTCTATTCATAAGGCATGCTTTCTTGCATAGTATCCCAATCCGTACACTGCAACTCTTATTTGGAGTGGAGTAAGGATTATACTTGTCCCAAGGAGGTCTAAGCCTTTTAACCTTTTCGGCTTATTTGTTTATATCAAACATTTATGTAGGGTTTCATCCAATTAACATTTCATTCAGTATGTATTTACAAATCAATGATTTTGGGATCAAATCCCACAAAGAAATTCTATACCTGCTCTTCAAATTCCTTCAAGCTTTTGAAAGTAAAACCAATGAATTACCAATATAATTTTACCATAATAAAAAACAATTAGAACCTTTAGTGAGCTCAAATTCTCATCTGTTAGGCTTGAACCAACATCTCTTCTAGAAAAATTCAACAATTCCAATTTAATAATCCTATCACCCTCTCTTTGTACCTTTTGTGACAATTGCTAGTTATAGAAATTAAACCATCCAAGTTCTATCTTCAGTGGAGGTTGAGATATATGAAGTGTGGAGATAGATCATATTTTTCCAAGTGCAAACATTCCCCAAATTTTGCATTCAAAAAAGAGGTTTCACTTTGAAAAATGTGATCCTCATATTTTACACTCAAAAAGTAAATTTTAACCTAGAAATGTTTGATGTTCTTAAGATGTGATAAAATCTAAAATTAAAATAAATACACACTAATTTATATTAAGAAAATTTCCATTTAGACTACATCATATAAAAAATCAATAAAAAATGGGGAATGACTTTTCAGCATCTCTCTAAACATACAATTATAAACGATAAAAAAAATTGAGGTCAGGAATTGAAATTAAATTTTAATTAAATGAGATTCCTATTCGAATATCACTAAACTTTCTTAAATAGATTTTATGACTTCATTATACCCAACGGTAAAATATAGAAACTTGAATCAAAATTATCATGATACACGTGGCAAACCTTGAGCCGTTCTTGACACCAGCAATCAAGGGCACTCCCACAACCATGACAACGGCTTCTCTCTTCAAATTCCGAATTCCGACCTTTCATATTCATTCATGTGACTATTTTTATGTGCGGCATGGTGACCTTTTTCTTCGTCTTTAAATACGATTTTGGGAGAGGGGAGGATCACAAAGGCGAACACTTTTTGTTTTTTCCTTGCATTCAACTACTTCTGTGGTAGACGCCTCTGAGAGGTTCGACAAGCAAGCGCTTTTCCAAATTATGACTCAAGCCGTCAGCGATTGACGACTTCAATTCAAACGTGGTTGTCCTCCCCGAATGCCATTGGCAGCAGCGCCGCAGCTTCTTCAGTTCCGCTGGAAATACTGGAAACCATTTATTTAACTGAGTTGCAGATAGGGCAAGTCCACCGCGACCGCGTTCTCTACTGTACTCTCTACGCTGACGCTCATTCACATAGGAACATGGAGATGCTTTACCCCAAAGAAGCTAAGGTGGCCGTCAGGGAGCCCTACATTAATCGCGCCTAACACGGTAGCCTCACAATCCATTTTAGACAATCCTGCCAACATTGAGATGCTCCTAAATTAGGAGGAGCAGGCTGACGGGAAATTACAGGGGCAGAGGAGAGGAGTCTCCCTCAGCAAATCAATTGCTGACGTCAAATCTTCAAAACACACAAAAATTTAGTCCACACCGTAAAATTTGGAGCAAAATGATTAAACTTTGGATTATATTTCGAATACATGAAATATAAACATATGGAAGCAGGCCACTTCTTCATCAAGTAAAACAAAAGATCTTACTGCGATTTACGTAACTCTATAACAAATTTGTCCTTTTATTACCCTTTTTGTAAACTAAAAGACTTCTATACAAGTATATGTAAAACACACATTTCAACACATAAATGCATGATTGAACAAAGCATTCTAAACTAAAAGACTTCTACACATGTATATGCAAAACATACATTTCAACACAAAACATTAATACAAAGGATGGGTGATTGTAGATAATGAATGATTTTCTGAACGTGTAAAAATGCAAAACATACATTTCAACACAAAACATTAATACAAAGGATGGGTGATTGTACATAATGAATGATTTTCTGAACGTGTAAAAATTGCAAACTAGAGTTTGACCATACATTTCACCAACTCCGTATTGAGTACCCATTTGACTTTAATTATCTGATGTGTGTTGCGAAATGGACAACTTGTACTCCTGCTCAGAACTTTTGTCATTCAGCCTGCAAATGAAATCCGCACCCATTTGACTTTAATTATCTGATGTGTGTTGCGAAATGGACAACTTGTACTCCTGCTCAGAACTTTTGTCATTCAACCTGCAAATGAAATCCGCAACGTGCAACAAAACTACTTGGCAAGTATTGTTGATGTCATTGTATTTAACCCGGTGGTTGGGATTAATTTTTCCATCATTTACAATTCCCCAAAATTTTCTGAAATAAACAAAAATTTCATGTGCCAATGACTTTGCGAAAATATCAACAAATTGTTCCTGTGACCTATAGTGCTTCAACACAATTTCACCATTGTTAAGTCACTCTCTAAGAAAATAATATTTAGCATCAATGTGCTTGGTCCTCTTGTGAAATACAAAATTATTTGATAATGTAATTGCAAAACTATTGAGGCAAAAAATAGTTGTTGTTCCCTCTTGTTCGTGGCATAGATCCCTCAACATTCTTCTCATCCAAACTTCTTGGCATGTTGTTGCTATTGAGATTACATATTTAGCTTATGTTGTTGACAATGACACTATTGGCTGCTTCTTGGAGGCCCATGAAATGGATCCAGAACCCAAATGAAAAACATATCCTAGAGTACTCTATCGACACGTCCTGTTGAATAACTGTCAATGTAACCAACCAGCGTAAAATCATTTGTTGAGGTATACAGAATACCATACTCCTTTGTCCCATTGACATACCTTAGAATCCTTTTAGCTGCTTGCTAATGTGTCTCCTTGGATGTCTCCATGAACCTTGACACCAAGCTCAGTGCATACATTATATCCGACCCAGTAGCCATCAAATACATCAAGCTGCCTAACATACCTTTATATAATTTCAGATTGACATCATTGTTGCAATATTCTTTGCTCAACATCAACACAATGTTTTTTGTTATTCTTCATATTAAACCTCTCCAAATTGTATGCTACATACTTTTCTTGAGAAATAAAAATATTATTTTCTATTTGCTTCACTTTGATGCCCAAAAAATATAAAAACAACCCCAAGTCGGTCATTTTAAACTCACTTTTCATGACTTCTTTGAAATCAGTGATGAGGAAATCATTGCTTATAAAAATCAAATAATCTACATATAAGACAACAATAAGAAGCTTATTATCACTCTCTTTGATGTAGAAAGTAAGCTCATCCTCACATTTATCGAAGCCATTTTCCAACAAGTAAGCATATATCCTTTTATACCATGCATGCGGTGCTTGCTTCAGCCCATAAAGAGCTTTCCTCAACCTATACACCTTGTCTTCTTGGCCTTGTAACTCATAACCAATTAGTTGCGCAACATACACTTCCTATTTCAGCACTCCATTCAATAATATTGATTTTATATCCATTTGATACACTTTCCATTTATGTTGCGCGAAAATCGACACCACTATACGCACTATCTCCATCCTTGAAAATGGTGCAAATGTCTCTGCATAATCTCTTCCATGCTGGTACTTGTATCCTTTGACAACTGGCCTTGCATTATGCCTTTCAATCTTCCCCACAACGTTGCTCTTGGTCTTACAGACCCACTTGACTCCAATGGCATATTTTTCCTTGTAAAAAGTCCACTAACTCCCATGTGTCATTCTTTTATATTGCTTCTATTTCTTCCTCCATTGCCGCAACCCATTTTTCTTCTTTGATTGTTCCTTCAAAATGGATTGGATCATCCACATAACAAAATAATGCAAATAAGGAATTGAGACCAACGCTACTATCAACAATTCATCATGCTTATAAATTTCATTTAAATTTTTGAATTTTTGTCTTATTATGCTTTCGGAAGATGGGCTTGACATGTCACTTAGTGTTGTGTTTCAAGTAGATGACGTTGTGGATCTTTGCGGAGAAGCACTTGTTTAACTACGTAACATTGTCCTATTATTTTTTGATAGTGTCACTTGTTGACTTCTTTGTTGAGCTTAAATAGGAGTAGGAGTCATTGTTGAGGAATTGCTTGCTGCAGTCAATTCCTCTTTGTCTTCATGTGGTATACATGCTTTGATGTTGATTCTCTGAACTTCCATCCCATGCTTCCTCTTCTATGAAATGCACATATTTGTTGATTATGACATTCTTGGTTGATGGATTGTAGAGCTTGTATGCCTTGGATTCATCACTATATCCAACAAATATACATTTCTCACCCTTTTTGTCCAACTTATTCCTCAACTCATTTGGGAAATGCATAAGCCACACATTCAAACACTCTCATGTGAGTGACACCATGCTTTCTTCCACTCCACGCCTCTTCAAGAACCACATTTTGGACACTTTTAGTTGGACACAAATTCATGATATATGTTGCACAAGAGATAACTTCAGTGCAATAGTAACTTGGAAAATGCTTTTCCTTCAACATACTCCTTGCCATTTCCATAATGGTCATATTCTTCCTTTCCACAACACCATTTTGCTGAGGTGTATACCTTGTTGTAAATTACTAGTGAATTTCATAGTCCCTGCAAAAATGTAGGAAATCATTTGAGATGTATTCCCCACCTATGTCAGTCCTCAAGACTTTGATGTAGTGTCCACTTTGTTTCTCAACAAGAGATTTGTATTGGTGAAAGCATTCAAACACTTCACTTCTCTATTTTAGGAAGTAAATCCATGTATTCATTATGTAATGATCTATGAAGGTTAAGAAATAGTAGTTGCCACCAATTGATGGTGTTTGCATTGGTCCATACAAATCTAAATGGACAGTCTCCAAAGGTGTCTTCACCCTTGTTGACTTTCCTACTGGAAATGTTTTTGTATGTAGCTTTCCCAAGATGCATCCTTCACATAGGCTATCTAGTTTTTCTATGAGTGGAAATCCCTTCATCGTGCCTTTTCTATGCAAAAAATTCAAACCACCAAAGTTGAGATGACCAAATCTCAAATGCCATAACCAATTTTCATCTTTGACCTCTACTTGATAGTTCACTTGTGCTACAACCACAACGTTTCTTTCATCCTCTTGTGAGTTCATTGATAGTTGTGCTTGTGCACCTTCTTTTTTCAAATATCATGTTAGATTTAGGGAAACATTGTGTTGTTTGTCATCTGAACTTTTGAAATTAGTTGTCTACTTGTAGGCTTTTCCAAAATTGTGCACTCATCATTTTTGAAAAATAAATTGTAGCCCTTTTGAATGAGTTGTCCAATGCTTATGAGTTTATGATTCAAACGAGGGACAAAATAAACATCTAAAATATACCTCTTCTCCCCATTCTTTGTTATAATATTGACTCTTTTTTTCCCATGACAAAGACTTTGCTATAAGTCCCTCATGTCACTTTAGATTTCACACTTTCATCTAAATTGGAAAATATTTCTATATTCCATGCCACGTTGTTGTTGCACCCTGAATCTAAAATCCATACATCACTTTGTTTTTCATGTGCTACATTACAAGCTAAAAACATGCTATCATGTTTCTGATTTTTGTTTGTGAAATTTACACTTGGTTTGTTACTTATGTCATATTTCTTCTTTCTACATTCATTTTCATAATGACCATACTTCTTACAGTAATAGAATTGAACTTGAGATTTATCATACCCTGACCTTGTGCTTGATTCTGGCTTGGGCCTTGACTTGGAATTTAATTGTTGCCCCTTCCACTTGAGCTTGAGGGGCTACCTCTTCCACTTCCTCTACCTTCACCAAATGAAATGTGTGTCTTGAAGACATGCTCCAATCAGGAGGTTGTCTCTTTATGCAGTCTATGTTCATGAGAAATTAGTGATGCATGAAGCTCATCCACTAAAAAATTTGAGAGATCATCTGTCTCTTTTATGGCCAAAACAATGACCTTAAACCTCACTGGTAGGATTCTAAAATTTTTCTCAACTATTCTCCTTTCCTCAAGTGTCTCACCATGAGACTTGATTTGAGTAACCATTCCAATTACATGTGTAAAGAATGAGTCTACACTTTCATACTCTTTCATACACATTGTCTCAAAATCTCTCCTATGCATTTGTAGTTTTGTTGTCTTCACTTTTGCCATGCCTTGGTAGGTTGTCTCAAGGGTATCCCATGCTTTCTTGGACTTTGTTGTTGCTGCAATATTTGGGAAAATACTTTCATGAACTGCTTGAAAAATGTAGAAGAGGGATTTTAAATCCTTCTTCCTATCGTCCCTCAAGAATTCCCTTTCTGCTTGTGTCAAGGCATTGTATGGTACTACATCTGCTCGTTCTTGGAACCCATTCTCCACCAAATCCAAAATATCTTGAGAAGAAAATGGAGCCTTCAGTTTTATAGCTTGCTAGTCGTAATCTTTTCCATTAAACTAAGGTATCTAAGGATTATTGAAACTTTTTCTTGATGCTACCATTTCTTAGTGTAAAAAAAAAAGAAAATCATTGTTGATAAATATGCTCCAAAAATATGCCTTTAAAACAACCTTTTAATTTCCAATAAAAACACTTGTTTTTACACTAATAGATTTTTAACCCACTTTCATACCACGTGATAGAAACTATAGTGGTGGAGGAGAGGAGTCTCCCTCAATAAATCAGTTGTGGAGGTCAAATCTTTAGTTGGCACGCAAATTGTAACTAGACAAGAGCTTGAAAAACACAAAGAATTAACGCACTGGGAGATAGAGTAAAAAAGATTAAAATTTGGAGCAACACAATTAAAATTTGGAGTATATTTCAAATACATAATACATACATATCAAGATGTCATCTGCTTCACCAAGTAAAAAAAATATCTTACTATGATTTACATTTCACAAGGGGTTGCAAAGTAACTCTCTGTAAAACCTCGTAATAAGTTTGTTTTCATGCACCCACCAGAAATTACTCCACGATTTTCTCCTCTTTGCCTCTCATAAGTATACCCTATCTATAATCTAAAATACTTCTATACATGTATATGAAAAAAATACATTTCAATACATTAATGCATGACTGAAAAAAAACATTAAGATAGAGGATGGGTGATTGTACATAATGAATGACTTTCTAAACTTGCAAAGGTTGCAGACTGCAAGTAATATTTGTAGAGTAAAGTTTGACAATACATTTCACCAACTTTGTATTAAATACCCATTTGACTTTAATTATATGATGTGTGTTGTGGAATGGAGAACTCGAACTGAACTCATGCTCATAACTTTTGTCCTTCATCCTACAAATGAAATCCACAACCTACAAAAAATCTACTTGGCAAGTATAGTTGTTGTCAGTGTATTTAAAGTGGTGGTTGGGATTAATTTTGGATGTGGATGTGGAGGAGATGAGGCAGAAGGGAAGCGAATGCTTCAGAGACAAAAAATGGGATACAACGGCCGAACATTATACAAAATGTATCAACATCAATATACTTTAGCTCAAGAAGGGGTCCTCCAATGACAATAATAATATCAAGACCAACCTTCTAGACGCCTATTCCAACCGGGAAAAGACAAGGCTTCAGGTGAAAGAATTGGAGCTAGGGCTCACGGATTTTGATAGGGCCTGTCAGATCGATTCCAGGAATCTGGATTCCCTCTATAAGAAGGGTCACGCTTTGGTTGGTGTCAGGCAATATGCTACCACATAATGTTGTTTGGAAAAATCTCACAAGGGCAGTGCCACCTTTACCGAAATACAAGAGGTGTTTTAGCAGACGAGGACTTTGTACACCTAGAGTCTGAATGGAAAGTATGACATCTCGGACTACCTACTCAAACGCGGATTTTCTACTCCTGAAATCATTGATTTCATAGGCCCAGTGCAGACCAAGATGAACAAACACGACCATGATTGGGGGCTTTACTACAAATGAGAAATAAACACCTAAAAAATCTTTTTGGTAAGCAACCCTGTTGTAGTTGCTTATGACAATGATAACTACTCTAGGATAAATTCGACCCACTGGCCAAACATTACTAAATCAAATCTTTTTGTTTCCATCATCAGTGCTACAATGAAATCATAGAGATTGGTCCAACAACTTTATAGTTTACACGATGACTTTGAGCCTTGTAGCCTAGATGTTCCACTTATTGATCTCATTAAGACAGCGCGCCAAATGTCTCCATGTGAAGTAGTAGGAAAAGAAAAATTGTAGGTAGAATATAGATGTATACACAATATTATTAGTTGGAATTCATTCGGTGTAGTCGAATAGAAATTTGTTGCAAAGTCGAAAATATATGAAGTTAGACTCATCAAATGAGGTTGATCAGGAGGTGAAGACCAAGTGTCGTAAAATGCTCAAAAATGAAATTGCTCAAAACTGGTTTGAACCTAAACAACTAGATAGATATCTTCCTCCTGATTCCAGTGCCATGAATGGTTCAAAAAAAGGTCTCCGTATGAGGAAGTTATGCCAAAAATAAAATTGCCCGATAGAACTGAAATTTTGAATTTAAAAAAAAAAAAAAATTAAATAGATTATTCCATGGAATATTCCATTTTGGGCAGAAAATGGTAGGCTTCCACATGGCCCATGGTGACGTCAGAATATATATATATGTGTGTGTGTGTGTGTGTGTGTGTGTGTGTGTGTGGCGCATTTCAAAATTTTGTGGTCGGATGGAGTATTGAACACACAACCTCGTGTGTATTAGCACTCTGTCTGCTCGGTCTGCGGGTCTTGTTTGGTCTACTGAATAAACATTATTTGAGTTTTGAAATGTGTATTAGAGGGGCCCAAAGGGGGCCAACCCCCTATTCATATAACCACACTCCCAAAACCTAGGGCTTAACTCCCAAATCACTGACGATCAAACTTAAACAATCACCGCTTATTATTGAAATGTGGTCACATTACAGAGATTTCCGGAGTTAACATGCAGTTTAATTGCCTGTCCATAACCCGTTCTGCTAGGAATCCAAGGGCTAATTGCCCGTCAACTCAATACGGTCACATGCCCATTAATCACAAATAGTTAACCGGCAGTCATTCGGCAATGGATTTGGTGGAGGTGCCAAAATTAACGGGCCCACCATATTTGGTGGGCCTAACTGGCCCTCCAACTTTAGCTAAGTGGAGTACTTTCAGGGCAAACTGGTAGTTCAGTATATGGGCCATAAATTTGGCTAGGAAAATCCTTTTGAGACGATTTTTTTTATTTTTAATTTTGGTTCTTTTCAACCTTTTGGAGACATCGGCATACGTTTCATAGCCATCTGAGGTCATTTGTAGGTGATTTTGCTTCGTGGAAGTTCCAAGAGCCATCAGGGCCATTTTAGTGGTTGAGTTTTGCTGGGCAAGGTTCATTTTTTTGAGGTGAAACAAAAGCCTATTTCTATTGTAAGGAACCTTCTGAATCCAATGCAGGTGTTTTCAGAACAATTTGGAGACTTCTAAAGGCCGAGATGCTGAAGGGAAGTTTCAGGTAGCCTAGAGTCAACCATGGAGGAAGGCCTAGATCAGGGATGCAGTGCTCGTTTTGAGCAATTGAACAGTCATTTGTTTATGTCATATATGTGTTGGAGACATTAGCAGAGGTTTTAGAGATATCTGAAGCATTTCGAAGGAGTGTGTGCCATTAAGAAGCTTAGGGAAGCTTAGTGCACTTACTGAAGGAATCAAGGCCAAGGGACCCTAGATCTGCCTGCACAAAGAGGACAGCCATGACAGGGATGTATATGGTTTTTCTAAACACATAGGTTCAGTCAGTAACCTTTTGGAGTTGAGTGTAGAACTTGTAAAATAATTGAAGCCATAATTCCAAAGACCCAAGTCTAGTTTACTAGAGCTCATAGGAGACGTAGCCCATGAGATTGGGGTGAACTCCTTATTAAATTTGTTGTTACGTGTGATGTTTATTTGCTGCCTTATATTTCTAATATATGTGTTTAGTATTAGCTAAAACAAATCAAGTTAAAACACATAAACAAAAGAAAAGACATACAACTCTTTCAAGCTAAAATTATGCATAACGTCAAGTTCAAGCAAGGTCTAATTTTAATTGAATATGAGTGTTTACTTTTTATTTCTTTAGGCAGAGTCTGTAGAGGGCTAGGTAGCTTCTGGTTCTCATCCTCTCTTTAGTGGTGACATATCCAGTAAATGCCCCTACAGTCTATCTCTGTATTAGAAATAAGAAGTTCACATATTTTCATATTTAAACTTGGAGTATTTGTGCACTCATTTACATAAGTGAAAATGGATACCTTGCACCCTTTTTCAAGTACATTCCATTTTCAGATTAGAGGCAAGAATTCTTTCAGGCTCTGGCTATTTTCGTCCTTCAGCAACCATTTGTGCCTGCTGAACTCGGGCAAGCTGGATGTGGGAATCACTATGTTTATCCATGCTTCCAAACCTATTAAGAAAGGAGAAAAGATCACCATTTCCTATTTCGATGCCCTCGTCCCATTGCTGCAATGCCAAGCCATGTGCAAAAGATGAAGTTTCAAGTGCAATTGTAGGAGATGAATTTTGGAGTTCTCTCTAAAGGAAGCTCTCAAGCCTATAACCGCATGATTTGAGGAAATGCATGAAAAAGAATTGGAGGAAACCAATGTTGCAAGGTCCCTAGAGCGTTTCAACGTGGATATTCCGACATGCATATAATTTGTAAAGCATTTTGTAGAGGCAAAGGAGATTATTAGGAGTTATGCATTGTTTAAAATGGAAGAAGAGAGAAATTGAATTTGTGTCACATTTGTGTTTGCATATCTTGCAAGAACACAATCAAATGAATTCTTCCCCACAACGTTAATGGACTACGTTCCTTCCATAACAAAAGTAATGGAGGTCATTCAAAATAATGTGCCTAGGGACGTTCAAACCCTAGTCATGGTAGCCAAATAGTTAAAAGAAACTGAGCATTTGATAGGAGATGAAAGTGAAGTGTTTATTACAACCCTAGTAAGGGAGGCATGCATCAAAGTATTTGGAAGGAATCGTGAACATGTTCTCAAGGCACTCGTTCTACAACATTCAAACTACCATCTCTTTTAGTAATAGTACAACTGCCATTGATAATGATCATATCTCATCTCCACAGAGTTCATGGTATTCCCAGTATTTGACGAAGATAGGAGCATCAAAGTTGATGAATATCAATGTTTTCAGGGGGCTGATTGGGAAGAAATTTTAAATGTCTCGAACATGATGTTTGTGTGAGATATAATATCTTAATTGAATCTCTTTTGTGGTTATCTTATCGAGACATGATAATGTTGAATTATTCCTTATTATTGCAATCTTCTACGGATAAGTTTGATTAATGTTTAATTGTTCCTTATTATTGCAATCCTCTACAGGGAAGTTTGACTAATGGTGAATTGCTACTTATTATCACAATCTTGTATGGGGAAGTTTGATTAATGTTGAATTGTTCCTTGTTATTGCAATCTTTTATGGGTATGTTTTTCTTTGGTTTTTAACATATGAAATTTTAATGCCATAAAATTATTCAAAAACATTTAAATTGCATGAGGTGTGATTGGAGTATAGATATGTTTGAACTACAATTATATTTCTTATATAATCATAATTTTTCAAAATAAAGTTAGAATATACCATTGATAAGGAATTTAATCTATATTTAAAACTAGTGATAAGACTGAGAGGTGCAAAGGAATGCCAAGATCGGGGAATGTAGAAGGCAATAAACAAGTAAAATATATTGACAATGAAATATAATGAAAATTTGAAAGAAAATATTTCAAATATTGAAAAGAATTCAAGTTGGCCAAACAAAAACACACTTGATTCGAATTCACTGGTATTTTTCATAAGTTGTGCTTGAACTTGAGCTTGAAGGGCCTTCCCTTTAGGATGAAGAATTTCTACCATTGGATGCAATCCAAGAGTAATCTTTGTGAAAGTGGTTC
The DNA here is from genome assembly GCA_000404065.3 of Pinus taeda. Taxonomy (NCBI): domain Eukaryota; kingdom Viridiplantae; phylum Streptophyta; class Pinopsida; order Pinales; family Pinaceae; genus Pinus; species Pinus taeda. The sequence goes on from APFE030245819.1 coordinate 87,341, forward strand.
TCATAGAAGGGTCTGTCGACCAACAACTCTTCATTAATGACACACCCTTAGGGATAGGTGCCCACAAAGTATTGTTGATTATGCCACCAGCAAAATATCCATAAAGCTTGATGTCAACAATATTTTTCCAATATTTTTGAATTACACATATTTCACCTCTATCTTTAGCTCACAAGCATCATGGTCATCATTACAAGGAACATGGGCATACCAGTGGTTGCCCAATAATGAATATTAGCATATGGCTCCTCTCGAGTAAGAAGTTCCCACATTACAATTCCAAATGAAAGCACATCAAGCTAGAAGGGAAAAAAATACACTAGATAATTTGTGATCTAAGTTCATAAATTATGATCTAAGCTCAGAAACTCGAAACTGAGTATTCATATAATCAAAGATAAAATAATTTCATCATTTTACCTTTTCATAAACCATATTGTTGCTGCCATTTAACAACTCTAGATCCTTCCATGGAAGTGTTCCTCGCACACCACTAGAAACTAATGTTTGATGTTTAATTTTTTATTTTTATTTTTGATAGCTCTAAATCACTTACCTACAGAATATTTTGCATGTAACTATAGATTGGTACGAATTATATGGGACTTTGAGAAACCAAAATAGAATTTTTCCTAGAGGCTAACACTCATCTCCACCCAGACATTACAAGTTAAGGCCTAGCGTAGCTAATAAATATCACAAATCCATAGAGTAGCTAACTCCCTTTTAATTGTTTTTTAATATTATAGGATGTTGGGGATCTCTCATGTTTACCTATAGATTCTCGCATTTCAAGTCAAAGTGAATGGTATTCTTTCCATGTAAGTATTCCATCCCAAAAGCAACATCCATCAAGATTATTAATCAGTTCCAATGATCAAATGTCTAGCAAAAAATTAATACTTTATGTTAGCATTTTGTTATGCAAGGGATTTATCAGTTTCCCCTTTTGTCTGGAAGTTTGAAGGCATTGAAAATTAATCTATTAAAAATGTGTGTACCAGACCTATATCTATCCTTATTCTGCAAAAACTATTTGAGTAAGCCATTCACCATGTATTCTCTTACTATTGTCAAGGTTCTCCCTAATCCATTGGGTACAATACCATAGAATTCAACAACATTTGGATGATGAATTCGTGCAAGCATGAAAATTTCCCTATAGAAATCAGTCCTTCTGATCTGTATGTGTATGATTAGTTCTGTTTTGCTAATAACAATTATAGATTTATAAACATGTTATTGCTTCTTGCATTTTGTGCTGATGTTTCCTTAGTTGTTGGTTCTTACAAACATGTAAATTTCCTTAAGTTAAACAAGAAATTCATGAGAGAAATAACTTCAAAAATGAATAATGAACAACAAACATGTACAGTACAACAAACCATCAAAGAGACACATTAACACTGTAGAAATTTTGAAAATAATATAACACATTCACAGAGATTATACTGATTATACACTATTGTGGAATGCATGCATAATACATAACCTCCTCTACCATTGATCATCAATTTTGTGGAATCAGAAACAATCGCATGCGCACATTGAAACATTAATCACACATATCAACACAGTATATCACGGGGAAAGCATACAGCTGAAAACTCCCAACTATCTGTATATTATATTGATTGAGAACATGTAACAATACATAGTACAATACTCCTCGCAAGTACTTAGTACTATCTCCACTTGTTACACACAAACTAGCTCAAATCTGAATCAATCACAGGTTCAAATCTCCTCCACTGCTTGCCTGCCTCCACTGCGCAATCCTGCATGAGAATTCAACCAAACTCGTATTTCCCTTGTGTGATACTACGCAATCCACATTGGCAATCTCAATCCATGCATGTGAAATCTCATGCACAATTATAGTCACAACTAACAGTTGTCTTGCCCTTTCACTCACCTCTAACACTCGTCTCCACTGAACTGTCAATGCACTGAGTTAACTGATGTATTCTTTAGTTGATTTATGAGTTAATAATTAGTGAATTAATTAATAACTAATTCACACCACTCATCACTAGTGTATTTGTTAGTTAGACTAAATACAACTAGTTCAACTAAGTCAAACTGAACACAACTCCATCAACTCCTCATTCAACTCCACCAAACTTAATCACTTGGGTTCTAACTGAAGTCCTTCATGCAATAGCTCAACTAACCCATAAGAAAAGTGTATTTCCTTCTGGCAGTTGCATGTGCCACATCTGTAGCTCTAACTGAAGTGCTCCAAGAGGATAAGATAATGTTTATAGTCCAAATATTATTAAGAGCTAATAATATTCGACTGTTCTATTTTTAGCTTGACAGTCTAAAAATAGACTCCGCCCATATGTCAGATGTCCATCTATTCTTACCAACATGAACAATCATCCACAAATAGCATCCTGCAACTCATAGACCATGATCCATATGTCTAAAAATAGACATAGTCTAAAAATAGAGTTTGCGCCAAAAATAGCCTGCGAGACCACTTAGTGAATGCGACTTCTTTTCACTAAGCTCCATCATATTGTTGCATTTTCAACACTCCCTCTCGACAAGATATGGATTATCTGCAACCCCTATCCTATCTTTTTGGTATTAGAATTTTCTCCTGGTGAGCACCTTCGTCAAGATATCAGCATCCTAATCCTCCGTGGGAATATATGAAAGTAACATGATTCTCCGCTACACACAATCTTTGATATGATGGTACTTGATGTCATCCTTTGAGCTCACTACCCAATCTGCATCTGTGAAGCCACATAGCTTCACCTCATCCTCCTGTCTATATCACAACCCATATCTCGATGTGCCTCTAAGATAATGCAATACATGCTTGCCTGCCTTCCAGAAGAGCTTGGTTGGCTTAACCATAGCTTGTGAAAGATGGTTAATAGCATAGAATATATCGGGTCGTGTATTGACCATATACATAAGCGACCCCACCAACCATCAATAAACAGTGGCATTAACTACCTCCGTTGAAGTAGCATCCTCCTTCCTCCATCCTCCAGGAAGATGAGTATCAACAGGCTTGTAGCCATGCATGTTGAACTTCTCCAGTATCTCCCGAGCATACTTTGAGAAACAAATAGTCTATCACTCCACTGCCAAATTTCCAATCCCAGGAAATAATAAAGGAGGCCCAAGTCCTTCATCTCAAACTCTCTAGCAAGATCCTCCTTGCATGAAAGTATCAACAGCTCATCTCCCGTTAAAATCAAATCATCTACATAAAGTAAAATGATCAGCAACTTACCCTCCACCACAATCTGGTATAGGTTAGGATCCACCTCACTCTTGGAGAATCCAAGTCCGGTGAAATAACTGTCTATCCGTGTGTATCAAGCACGAGGTGCCTGTTTCAACCCATATAGCGCTCTCTTGAGCCTGCACACATGCGACTCACTGCTGAAGATCTCGAAACCTTCGGGCTGCTCTATGTACACCTCCTCCTCAATGACTCTGTTGAGGAACACAGTCTTCACATCCATCTGATGGATGTGCCA